>JADRCD010197205.1:0-25106 GCA_019843815.1 Montemys delectorum | reverse complement strand
TGAAGGGTCCTCCCCAGCATCAGGAACTTTTGTCACCAGATGATTCATAACAGTGTCCCATGTTACTTTCATAAATAAAGATGATGCTAGGTGACTGTATCCTTCTGTGGCTGGTTTTTTATCCCCAGGCACCCAGGCGGGTGTGTATGTGTGTGGATTTTTATATACTTGTAAATAAGCTGTTTGGCACTCTAGAATTCCACATCTTGCAACATACCCAAGGTGGCCTCTGAAAGGCTAAGATGCTCAGGTAGAGATCCTTTCCCTAGCCTGCTTTGTCAGAGGGTGGATGGAAGCCACTGGGCTTAGTACCTCGCTTTCCTCAGATGCTCTGTTCAGAGATCTCTGGGGAAAGGTAGAGCAAACCCCAAGTGTGGGAAGAAGCTTGTTAAGTCAGTGAGGAGTACAGAGTGCTCCCACAGGCAAAGCAAGGAGCTGGTATGTGACAGGCATGCACAGGTAATGAATGCTGCCTCTCGGAGAAGTTTTATACAACATGGTACCAGGGGTACATCATGGTACCACTGTGACATCAGCAGGTAGCCATGCACTTCTACTGAAACTTCCTGCTGCTGTAATGGACAGTTACCTCTGCTCCTAGAGAGAGTCCTTAGATCTCAATGAGGAGGAAGAGGTCAGCAAGGAATATAAAGAGATGACACCCATTAGCTGTGGACTACACAAACAGGGAGCTGATGACCACCCCAATGGGAAAGCTGTGGCTTGCTTCAGGACCTGTACTGGACAGGGAGATCAGATCCTGACAGAATTTCCAAGACTCTTCTAGAAGAAGCACGAGATCAATATTTTTCAGATGAAAAGTTATTAATTTTTCAAAGTGACGATAAATGTATAAGCATCTAATAATGCAAAGATAATAATGCATATGTGGTCTGCAAGCCAACAGTCTGCATCTTTGCCTGTGGCCATTCATATATCCGGAACATTAAAGAGGACTAAGTCAGAGCTCTAAACCTCGGCACAAATGTGCCTGGTACTGTACAATTCTTCGTTGTTGGCACTGTTCAGCATCCATGTCAGCAAAAGATGCCAGCAGCAACTCCTGCCCCACTACCCACGTTATGACCACCAAGAAGGCAGGAATGTGGCTCAGTGGTAGAGCGCCTGTCCTAAGCAAAGCTTCGAAAGGCATCTAGATACGGCCCACGGTCCTCTGAGGAAACACAGCCTCAGGTAGCAAGCTACTATTACAGTAAAACCCAACTTACGGCAGCACTGAAGATGAGTCAAACACTAGACATGTCTGTTTCAAAGTCAGAAACCTGGTTTGGATTCACAACTCTGTCATGTACCAGCTCTGTGACCTCTCTGATCTCTGGCTTCCTTATTGTTAATTCAGGAATAAACAACACCACCCCAGAGCTGCTCGGAGAATTCAGTGAGTTCCTTATGAGGAGTGTATCAGCTTAATGATCACGGAAGATGTTCAAGACATTTGTTCATAAACACGCCACCTTTCCTGGTAAAAGGCAGCCTGAGTTCTGTAGTCAGAAATATATGGGCTGCAGAGGCGGAAGGACCCACTGTGTCCTGTGTGGGTCACCGAGTAGATGTGCCATCCTGGCAAATCATTTGTCCTCCTTCATAAAATATAAATGGTAGTCACCGTGGGTGAGAACCAGGCCAGGTGCTGAGGCACAGCCCTTGGTAAGACACACCACTGTAGAAAGGTGAAATGATTACTGTGTCCCTATTAAAGATCTCAGCAAATGAGAATGAGCTCTCCACAGAGCCAGAGAACCAATGGCACCATGGTGTCAGGTAAAGACGGGACCAGGAAGTGGAAACTTCCAGGTTCTCTTAGATAAGCAGTTGCCAACACAGCCACATACCACATCTGGCCTCAAAAACTTTTCTGAAGTGTAATGTCGTAATACTGCTGTGCTTGCTTGAGTTAAACATCAGCTAATGTTCCCCAAAACTTACATTTTAGGCAACTTCCTCAGAACTCCGGAGGTTGGGATCCACATTCCCATAGACACAGCCTCACCTTCTTATTAGAACATGGCCCTTCAGGTTCTCTGCAGTCCTTCCCTGGACCCTGACTTGCCAAATGAAAGCACTCAGAACAACTCCTATCAGGGCAGACTCTCTGTCAGGGATGTACTCCTAGTTACATCTGTCCAGTTCCTCTCTTGACACACAACAGCTCCTAACTTCATACTCCTTATCCTCCTGTCCATCATCCTCTATCTAGACAACATTTGCCCACCATCACCCCTTGACTCCCAACTGCACCATCTGCCCTCTAGATTATCTGAAGCCAAGAGTGAGGGAATACTTCTCCTTTTCCACAGCCAGACTGCAAAAGCTCTACAGGGCTTTTCTTGCTTGCCTAATTGGTGTGTACCCACTCTCGTTTACCTTAGGGAACCAGCACTCCTCTGCTCTCTGGGTGGGGTTGAGTCCATTCCATTTCCCATGAAAGGCATGTGACCCAGAAACAGAGCCAATCCTGGGACTTTGGCCACAGTCACAAAGTATTCTTTTCCTCTGAGACTTGCGCTGAGGATAATGGAAATCTGTGAACACAGGCTGTCTAAAGAGTGGATCGTCCAGAGTGCCCTCAGATCCAGCACTGGGAAGGCTGGGGCTGGAGGACTGGGAAGGCTGGGCTACATAGTGAGACTGTCTCAAACAAAAGCAGTCCTATGCCTAGACTCCTGCTCACAGGCCAACGAATTCCTTTCTGATCAGGCACCTTGAATTATGTTTTTTTGCCTCACCAGAAGAGACCTAATTCTTGCAAGAAAGTCTGAAAGAAGTGTGCGGAGGGAGAAGGAAAGCTCACACCTCCCAAGAGCAGCTTTTATGAGCTCCTCCATCCAGTGGCAGGCAGGCTCTCCTCTGTGCACCTGCCATCGTCCTGGAAGTGCTTATCTTACGTCTATAATTACTTGGGGTTTGCCTATCTCCTCCATATATCTACAGAGCAGCTCCAGGGCAGAGATCTAGTTTGTATTGGTCTTTGATTCTTTAATATCGCATAGTGGCATACAGTGTAGCCTCACTCAGTGCTCACTGAATATGAGACTCAACAAAGAGCAGGTGTGACATAAACATCCATCCCACTACTCTTCTTTAGGGCACCCCCATGGTGAGACCACTGCATAAGCCTTGCCCACAGACTCATCCACCCTCTGCACACAAACTGCATCATGGTAGCTCATTCTCTCTAGGCATTACTAATCAATCCTCAACCATGCTAGTCCCATGAAACTTCTCAATGGAGCTACTCTCGAGCATTCCATCCCATAGAAACTCCTCACTGCAAGACAGCACCTAGCACTCCACAAACTGATAACAGTGGATGCTCACATAGATAAACTCCTCTATCCAGATCACAGCTGGGAGAAATCTGTGCTAGGAAAGCATTCTTCTTTACCCAAATACGATCTGCCTCGGATGTGTACCAACCATCTGGGTCACTGAATAATAATTCTCCGTTCTGTCCTCCATTTTTCTTCCTACCCCCTTAGGGTTACTTAAATAGGGAAAACACACATACACACATACACACACATACATACACAGGGTGGGGCACGGATATCTAGGAAATCAACAACAAGAGAGCAACAGGTTTTCTCCCCAGTAAAACAGATGTTCTGACTTTAGTCTCATGGCTGCCACACCCTTACAGCTCTGTAATAGCTGCAGCTTCCCCTGGCATCTAGCAATAAAGACTTTCAAACAGTCAAAGGTCAGGGCCAGAATTACTGTCCCAGTATGAATCACTACCAGTCCATCCTGTTCATACTTTCCCAAACTTAATCCCGCAGCACCAGGCAATGTAGGATGAGATGGAATCCTGGAATTGACAACTCTGACAGGTCATCTGTCGTGGGATGGGAGTCACAGACCCTGGGAACCAAAGGCACATAGGAAAGACTCTCGGGGTGCTCAAATAGCCAACACAAGCAGGAAAAGAGGCAGATTGATTATAGAAAGCAGGTAGCGCATGGTATCAAGACGGTGCCCATTCGAGACATCCAGGATCTTCTAAGGGCACAGAGACTGAGAGAAGTGAAGAATAAGAATGAGTTTACCTATCAGCTAGGTGTCGTAAGAGAGGCTTCTGGGAATTCCAGGAAGAGGATAACATAGAAGAAACATAGGCCTCTCGGGGAAACTGAAAGTGGGCAAGTATGGCCAGAATATAAAAGTAGGAAGAGAGGCTAAGGAGAAGCAGGGGCCCACAAAACCCCAACTGGCTTTCAAGACACAAAAAGCTCTCAGAACTTTGCATAAAACCAGCAACTTTCCCTCATCCCACACAGTTCAAAACCTAGTAAATAAATAACAATCTAACAAAGACATTGTGGCATCCACTAAGTTTTGATTCTGCCATGCATATCTGAAAGGAGTACATGACTCAAAAGAAATGATCATTTCTCATCTTATTTCTTGTTCAAGCCATTAGGATTACTTGTCTTGATCCTCCTCTTTCTCTAACTCTACAAGAACAAAAAACTAGGCATGTCTGGGTTTCAGGGGGAGTCGGGATAGAAGACACCAAGACTACATGGTGGAGGAATTTTTTTTCTTTGTTTTTCTTTTTCTTTTTAGAAACTCAATAACAAAACTTAGGAAAAGGTTGAGGGAAATGAAACATTGTAAAAAGCAAATTTAGAAAACCCAAGAGGAAGTAAAAGTATTTTCCTACACATAAAAAAAGAAGTGTCTCACGTGCTTCAACCAAACCAAACTCCCCTTAACTGCTAAGGGGAGAGAGAAAGAGCAAGAGCTGTAAAAGAAAGAAAGAAAGAAAGAAAGAAAGAAAGAAAGAAAGAAAGAAAGAAATCCATCTATCTCCGTGCAGAAAAAAGAGCAAATTGGTTCAACACAGCAATCCGCCCTGCAAGACCTTGAAATATTTGTTCCAGATAGCACAGCACATGACAACAGTCTCCTGAAAGCTCTAAAAACCGCAAATCGTTCCTGTTCTACAGCCTACTCTTCTACCGTCCCTCCTGTATTCTTTCATTTTTTTTTAAAATCAGTTTCTTGTCAAGCACTCACGCAATGCCAGAAGAAAACCACATCCAAGGTGAGAAAAGGCATCCTTTTCGCTTTCCAAACCTCCAGACCTCAAGAACTCGCAGCAAATCCCCGAAAGCCTGGATTTTAAAACTGCACTTCTCGATTCCTTCACAGAGGGGAGGGGGGTTGAACTTAACTGGGCAAGCCACACTAGTCTAACACCCCTTGGGTTCCTAGTGACCGGCAAGCTCTTCTCGGGGGGGGGGGGGGCGGGGGGGGGAGAAGAAGGCTGCAACAGCGGGTCGGCGGGGAGAGCCTGAGAACACCGGCCCCAAAGCTGCGCGCCTTGCACTGCATGAGGCACACAAGTTTACGGAGTTTTCGCACCAGGCGGCGAGCTCCGGCTGGCGGGGACAGGGAGGAGTAAAGACTCTCGTGGGTCTCCCGAGGACGATGCTCCTCCGGGCAGGACAATGGGCAGCGCCCAAGCCGTAGCTTGGCGCAGACCCCCGCCCCGCGGGGCTCAAGGCCCGGCCGCGCCCCGCTCTCCCCGTTCCCCGGCTGCTCGCGCGCAGGACCGGCCCGCCCCCCGCGCGCCCCCCGCCGGCGCGCCCCGCGCACTCGCCTGCCCACGGTCTGGTTGGCCAGCTGCTTCATGCGGTTGAATTGCTTCTTCATGGCGGCGGCGGTGGCGGCGGCGGCAGGCCGCGGGGCTCGGGCCGAGGAGAACTGGGGACCGTCTGGCGGGTCCTACCTACATCGCTTCCCGGCCCCGAAGGCTACAATTCGGCCCCGCCCTCGCCGCGTCACTTCCAGCGCCGCCGCCCGCCCCTACCACGAGTCGGGCCGAGCCGAGCCGAAAGAGGCCGAAATCAGAGAGATGGAACAGGTGCGGACCGACCCAACATGGGTGGAGTCAAGCCGATCAGGGCGGGGACCAGTGAGGCCGCGCCGAGGTGGGTGGAGCCGAGCCGAACAGTGCCAAAACCAGATAGGTGGAGCCGAGCTGGGTCCGGCCGGGCCGAAACCGGAGAAGTCAGGCGGAGCAGGACCGAGCAGAGCTGGGCGAATTTAGGAATGGAGCCGAACCAATCGGTGAGCGGAGAGGGATGAAGTTGAGCCAATCGGAGACGGACGAGCGCGGCTCCGCTGAAGAAGAGCGGAGACAAACCCAGCCCCGCACCTGGACTCCGCGGTTCTGAATTAGAGCCGGGCAGGATGGGCTGAACAGAGCCAAAGTTAGCTACCTACTCTAGTGATGACAAGGAGAACGCAAGTGAGCCTCACAGATACTGGCCCGGTCCGGCAAGGCGGAGCACAGGGATGGGGCCTTGCCCAGCCGGACCCGAGAGTCAAACCAGCCGCGGGGAGGGGAAGGAAGGGGAAGTGGGAGAGGAGTCCGGCCGAGCCGAGCAGAATAGGAATGGACCTAGTCGAGTGATGCCCGGTCAAGTGAGGGCGAACTGAAACGCGCTGAGTTTAAGCTGAGCCGAGTGGACCTAACCTAGGGCGGCGGGTCAGACCAGGGTATATCCTAGCAGGGCAGGAGTGAGCTGAAGCAGATCTATGGGGTGAACCAGCTCCGCACCTTCAATACCTGAACCCCTCACTGGTCAATGGGAAAGGCCAAAAGAGTAGGGTCAATCAGATGAGGGGCCCTTAGAGTATACACCCAGACTCCCCAGCCAAAGGCCTTCACTAGGCCCATGCACTGATGGCCCTCTGAGTCCCCGCTGCCTTAAATGACCACAAGGTTCTGATTCCCAGCCCTGCAGTAACACTGGGGCTGGGAAACTTGGAAAGATCATTTCACGTTGCTGAACCCTTTCGTCCAACTGAACCGAATTAATTTTATGACCTGTAGCCATGTCCTCCTGACTTGGCAGCCTTGGCTCCACATACACATTCCCTATGTCCAGTGGGCTATGCCATCCGTTACAGGCTGTATGAAGGTTTAAAGTGTCAACTTGACAGAATCTAGAATCACTTTAGAAACAAATCTCTGTGTATGTCTGTGAAGAATTATCTACATCAGGTTGATTGAGATAGGAAGGTCCGCTATAAATGTGGGCCACAGCATTCCATGATCTGTGGCCCAAGACTGCAGAAAACTTGCTGAGTTAGGAGCTTTCATCTCCTTCTGCTTTCTGAACGTGGAGGCAGTGTGGTCTTGCTTCGAGCCGCCTCAAAAAGTCTATTGCAATGCCTTCCCCATCATGGTAAACATCCCTTCCTTGAACTGGAAGCTGAACTCTTCTTCCCTCACATTGCTTCTTGTCCTGCATTTCCTCATAACAGAGAGCGAAGTAACTAATGCAAGGGACATCTTGAGCTCAAAGAATAAGAAACTTAAAAATGTGTAGCGGTTACAACTCAAGTGTAGACCCTCAAGTCAGGCAGCAAACTGCACGTCATCAACATTAATTACAACAGGAAGTGTTGAAATAAGGCTTTGGTTTGGTTTGGTTTGGGTTGGGTTGGGTTTTTGAGGAGTCTAATAGCTGAGGATGGCCTTAAATTCCTGATCCTCCTGCCTCCACAGGCCAAATGCTAGAATTACAGGCTTGTGACACCCCATCCAACAAGATTTATTAAAGCAATACAGACTGGACTTCAAGACCATTTGCCAAACTTGAGTCAGCTAATGAGTCACTACATTCAGATGCTACCGTGAAACTAGACAGTGGTGACATAGGCCTGAAAATCTAGCTACTCAGGAGACTGACACAGAAGGATCACAAATAAAAGAACAATGCAAGACAGATGTTGTCATTATATTGGGGAGCACCGAACAAACTTCATTCAGTTGTGGTACCAATCATGTCAGCTTTCCAAGTGGATGACGTGACGTGGATTTTAATGTCAATTTGGTAACAGCATGGACAAAGTTTTAAGATGTGAGTCTGAAGCTGATCCTTGAGGCATGATGTTGTTCAGACTTGCTATATAGAAGGAAGAGCTAGTAGGTGGAAAATGAAATCTACCAACATAAAGAACTTAAACAGAACAGAAGCCAGGGAATTGTCAAACATCCAATTCAGTTGTCAACCATAGACACTCAAAACCTCAGTGACACTGAACCAAAGACAGACGAGTTAGAAATCATGTTTTAGCCAAGTAGCTCGGGAATTGAAGTCATCGATCTCTAAACTTCAAACTGTGCTAAACACCAGTCTAGAGCACAAGAGATGGCCTGGGATTCACATGGTAGAAGCAGAGACCTGACTGCAACAAGTTAGTTTCTGACCTTTATATGCACACAGTGGTACATGTGCACCTACTCACATCACACACACACACACACACACACACACACACACACACACACACACACACACAGTCTCTAAAACTGAGCAACAAACTTGCCATTTAAGAACCACCAAATATATGCTCATGTATTATACCAGACTGAATGGACCAAAACAAGCACTCAGCACTGTGGTGGCTACCCAGAGTTTGGCCAGTTGTGCTGACTTTCGTGCCTTGTTTTTAATTGTATCAACTTTATTTTTAAAAACGTGCAAATGAAAACATCATGCACAAAGATTAATCAGACCCAACGTTTACAATTCTATGAACTTTCATACAGTTAGAATTGGCATTTCAAACAAAATTTGTGAATGTGTGCCACTCTGATGGCAGGACTGCATGGCCAAAGAAGGGATTTATTGCATTAGAAGCCCATGGACAACTTATAATCATGTTGGGTCACCCGGAGACTCCAGAAAACATGAGTGGTTACCACTATGTCACTGAAGGGGTCTCTGATGATAGCAACAGGAGTACCTGTTGATTTGTTTTGGAGAATCTAGTGATTTTTGTTGGAGGGTCTTAGTCAAAGTAGTCTAAGTTGTTCAGGTACCCTGGGTGGCCTGTCCCTTCCAAGATAAAGCTAACTGTGACTGAAGGGCCATTAGAGAGGCAGATCATTATGGGACCGACATCCCAAACAACTTGCTGTTGACATATTTATTACCTGCTGACACCTGCAGGAGGGTGTACAGTGCCACATGGGGACACTGAGCCTGTGAATTGCTTTGCAGAGGACCACTTCAGGGAACGATGTGTTAGTTCCCTGTGATGGTTAGTGTTAAATGCCAACTTGGCAGAATCTAGGGTTTCTTGGGAGGTGGGCTTCTGAGAATGCCTATAGATTGATTATTCTCCTGATAATATTGTTTGAGGGAGGAAGACCTAGGCACTTTATGGGTGTCACAATTCTCTGGCTAGGATCCTGGGGTGTCTAAGTAGAGAAGGGGAGCTGAGCCATAGCATGCACCTACTGCTCTCTGCTTGCTAATTGTGGATTCAGTGTGACCAGTATGTCTTCTGGTCCTGCCAACATGTCTTCCTTACCTACTTTCATGTCTTCCCTAATGTTTATCTCTCTGGATCTGTGTGGTGGTTTTAATAAAGAGACCCCCCTCATAGGCTCATGTATTTGAATGCTTGATCTATAGTTGGTGGAACAGTTCTGGGAAGGATTAAGAAGTGTGGTGTTGTTGGAGACGTGTCACTCGGGGTGAGCTTTGTGGTTTCAACCCCCCCCCCCCCCCCCTCTCACTCACTCACTCACCCTCCTCTTCCTCTTCCCTCCCTCTCTCCCTCTCCCTTCTCTGTCATTCACTCTTCCTCCCTCCATCCCTTCTTCTCCACCCACCCCCAACTCTCAGGCCGTATTTTACAAGCCTGCCTACATGCTGCCTTGTTCGTTCACCACTAAGATAGTCATGAACTGACCCTCTGAAAATGTAAGCAAGCCCCTGATTAAGTGATTTCTTTTATAAACTGCCTTGGTCTTGGTATCTTTTCACAACAATGGAAAAATAACTAAAACAAACTGTAAGCCCCCCCCCCCCACCAAAGTGTATTGTCCTTTAAGTTGCTTTTGTCAGGGCATTAGTCATAACCCTTCAAGATTAGTTTCGACAACATTTCAGAACTCCAGTTATTCCTTTTGCCATCTTTCCCTGAAGTATCAGTGGCTACTTGTGTCTCCAGTGAATAATAAGTAAAACAAAACATATGAACATATATATTGATTTACTGTTTTCTTTTTTAAAGAATTGAGTCAGTATGTAGCTCATTTGGTAGTATATTTTCTTAGAGTGCACAAAACTCAAGATTTGAGCCTCAATAGTTTACAGATTACCCATGGTTACACATACCTACAATCCCAGCACTGGAGAAGTGTAGGCACCAGAAGTTCAAGATCATTGAATTAGAAATTTAAGGTCATTTTTGGCTACACAGTGAGTTAAAAAACAGGCTTCATTATAGGAAAACTCATCTAAGGTTTTTTTTTTTTTTGAAATGGAGTCTTACTATATTATCTAAGCTGACCTTCAACACTAGGCTCAAAGGATCCTATTGCTCTCGATTCCCAAACAGGTGTGTGTGTGTGTGTGTGTGTGTGTGTGTGTGTGTGTGTGTTTCTGGGCTTAGACACAAAACCCTGGAAAGGATGGGCAAGTGTTTATCACTGTCCTATATCCAGAGAATTTTATGGGTATGATTCAAACTTCATAAAGCTAGAGCTTTTCCTCTTTCCCAAACAACAGACAAAATAGAACATAACCCTTCAGTTTTATTTAGAGTTTTATAGTGATCTATTATGAAACACCTGTAAAGTACACTGCATATGCACAATTATGAAACATATTTACTCATTTACTCCCTCTATCGTTTCACTGGTTTCTCTTCTCCCACCTTCCCCATTCAATGTCACCTAAACCTTAATTACTATTCACTCATTCCTCATTCCCATTGACTATTTTTATTACATCTGTTGTTTCTGAAACAGAGTTCAAGGAATTTTGGTACCCCCTAGCCCTAATTTACTGTCACGGTTACACAGTTTTCCATTCTGTTCTTCACAACTCTCTCTTTCACAATTCCCACTCCTCCCCTTTCTTGAGAGAACCCTACCCAGGCGAGCGCTCTGAGCTACACGTCTAGTCACTTCCTAAAATCTCAAAGGCATTAATTAGCACAGGACCTGACACAGTGTTGACTCCTCCACTAAAAGTTTGTTACATTGTTGAATGACACAAAGGGCGACAGAAAGTTAATACTTTAAACTTGCTTCTTTTGGATGGACTCTCTGCCCTTCAGCCCTGAATTAACACTGTTTATAAAAGTTCCTGACCTGCAAGAAGGCAAAAGGAAACTCAGAGCAATTAAGACTACATTTCCCCCAAAGCATTGCGGCGCCACCCGCATGTCCGGGCTCTCTCTAGAAACTTCCGGGTTGTGCGGGCGGAGCCTAAAGAATCTTCCAATGGCCTGACTGGACGAGAAACTTGGTCCAACAAGCGTCATGTCGCGAGCGCCAATCCCCTGAAAGGTGGGTGGGCGGTGCGGGGGCGGCGTCACTGAGCAGCGCCCGCCTATCGCGCCTTATCCTTGCTGCTTTAGTCTGTGCCTGTTTCTTGCCTCTTTTCCCACTGCTCGTTTCCTCGTTTCCATGTCCCTGGTGGGTGCCGCACCCCAGAACATCCCACGCACATGGCCACCAGCTCGAGGGAGTCCTCGTTCTCTTCCTGCTCGTCAAGCTGTGACTTGGACGACGAGGGAGTGCGAGGCACCTGCGAAGATGCTTCTCTCTGCAAGAGGTGCCTGGGGGCGCTCGGTTTGGGATGGGCGCTGGTGTCCGGAGCCTGGGTGGCTAGAGGGCCACTGTCCAAGGCACACGCTAGGACACTGGGAAGAGCTGTCGCACTCATCTGGAGCGGCCCTGGCTTCACAACTGGGAAGTGCACGGAGAAGGGAGGGGTTCATTTAAGTAATAATTACCGAGTGTGTGTGAACCCGGGGTACCACGACTGGGGAGTAAGGCGCTGAAGCTTGCTAGATTTTGGCCTTCAGGAAAGACAGGATGTGTTGCGAGTAATAACTCTAGCTTTGCTGGGTTAGAAATGCAACTTGGTTTGATAGGTTACATCCTGTTGAAATTGGTTATGATTCCCCATTGTGCACCTGAAACTCAAGTCTATGAGGGGTAGATTGCAGGTCCCGGCCCCCACAGTGTTTGTTTGTAGAATCAGTACAATACATGGGCCACAGTATTTATGGAGTTGGAGCAGGTGGAGGTGGGTCTTGTCAGTGCAGGAGAAAACACAAAACTTGCATGTCCTTCATTCCTGCAACAAAGCTATTGGGACAGTACATTGTGCTAGGTTAGGCCTTTACTTTGAGCTAATTGGTAGGATTTGGTTTCAGTGATTGCATATGCTTAAAGGAGCAAAACAGACATGCTATTGACATACTAGACTCATAGCATACTAGGGAGGAACAGTAAACTCACACTTTAGTGTTGGGCTCTTAGAAATACAGCAGTGTCTTTGAAATTTGAAATTTATACAGGGATGCTTAAACTGGCAAGAAAAAGCCTGAAACAAGGAAGTAGGACAATGTTCAGAACAAGGGAGGAGTGTAGGCTTTAGAACAATTAGGACAATGCCCTGGAGATAGGCTGGGGGCCAGAGAGGTATTATGGTGTGGGGAATACAAGTTTTGGGGTGAAATGTTGCACTTTTTGTAGGGTCTTAGAAACTAAGCATAGGAATTTAAAGCATCAGTCCTGGAGCCAGACTGCCCAAGCTATGTAAATTTGGGCAAGTTCCTAACTTTAAAGTAAGTGTGTGTGTGTGTGTGTGTGTGTGTGTGTCTGTGTGTGTGTGGTGTAGGTACATGCATGTGTGGGTGAATGTACCTGTGGATGCCAGAGGAGGACGTTAGGTGTCCTGCTCTACCGTTCTGCCTTGTTCCCTTGAGATAGAATCTCTCACCTTTTTAGCCAGACTGGTTAGGTAGGGAGCCAACCTTATCGATCTTAGCAGTCTTCCTTCCTGCCCCCGGCCCCTATCTCGGGCTGCAGGTGTGTGAAGCCGTGCCCTTCTTTTTTATTATGCTGGAGATCCAACTCAGGTCTTCACGCTTGTACAAAAAGTGCTCTTACCCACTGAGCCATCTCCCTAGCCCCCTAACTTTTTTTTAAAAAAATGTTTTTTCCCTTAGATTTCTTGTCTCTGAAGTAGGACTGGGGGTGCTGGGGAGAGAGCTCAGTTGGAAAGGCACTTGCTGTGCGAGCATTGTGACCTCAGCTCATATCTTCACCATCCATGTAAGAAACCGCATGTGGCGTGCCTGTAACCAACCGGGGGTCTGGAAACAAGGGCACCCCTGGAGCTTAGTGACCAACTGGTCTAGCTAAATTGGCAAGTTCCAGGTTCAATGAGAAACCTCGTCTCAGAAAATAAGGTGGAAAGTGACAGAGGAAGACACCCAACATCAATCTCAGGACCGAGCATGTGCATACACAGCTGTATACATCTGTACATGCAGGCACACACGTGTACATCACACAGTAAAAGTGTGTGTGAGACAGAGACAGATAGGGGCTGTGGCGGTCTGGCTTCTTTTTTTTTTTTTTCCCCCGAGACAGGGTTTCTCTGTATAGCCCTGGCTGACCTGGAACTCACTCTGTAGACCAGGCTGGCCTCGAACTCAGAAATCCGCCTGCCTCTCCCTCCCAAGTGCTGGGATTAAAAGCGTGCACCACCACTGCCCGGCTGGCGATCTGGTTTCTTAAGTGGTTTTGAAGACTCAGTGATACTGTCTACTATCAGTAGATCATTTAGAGCAGTGGGCATCGAGTGGTTGTGGCTGGGGCTTGTGGTTTGCATTCAGAGCTCTTTGCACTGGATCCTTGTCTCTTAAGAATCTGGTTTGCGTTTTTTGTTTTGTTTTGTTTTGTCGTTGTTGAGGTTTTTCTTTTTTTCTTGTTTTGTTTTGTTTTGTTTTGTTTTTTTTTCGACACAGGGTTTCTCTGTGTAGTCCTGGCTGTCCTTGAACTTGCTCTGTAGACCAGGCTGGCCTTCAATTTACAGAAATCTGCCTGCCTCTGCCTCCTGAGTGCTGGGATTAAAAGTGCGTGCCACCACCACCTGGCATATGTGTACTTGTGTCTGTGTGAGTGCACATTGTGTTGGCAGGTTCTCTAGAGATGGAGTTATAGGCAATGGTGAACCACCCAATGTATGCGCTAGGAATTGGACTTGGGGTTCAGTACTTGATCTTAACCATTAGCCACTGAGCCATTTCTTTAGCCCCCATACATTAATCCTTAAGATATACTTGAGGATTCGGTGTCTCTTGGTTTCTGTGATACTGTTATCAGCATCCTTGAACAAATTTTTTTCAAATTACATTTATTCACTTTGTATATATGTGTCAGCAGGCAGTGTAGGATGGGTCATTTCTCTTCTTTTACCCTGTTGGTCCTGGGTATTGAACTCAGAGCATCACATTTGGTTGCAAATACCTTCCTCCTAAGCCATCTTGCCTGTCTTTTCAAAAGTTGTGATATCACTAGATGCTTGCTTGTGGTAAAATTATGAATAAATTATCCTTCTCTGCCAAAGTCTTCCTCCCTTTTAAAATAGGAATAATAAAGTTAGCATACCTTTTATATGTGAGGATTAAGTGTGATAATTGGTGCAAGGTTGTTACTACAGAGTTCCTACAAAGTGAAGTCAATAGTTTACTAGTAATAGTTTGGGTAACCTTCCCATCAGAATATTATTTGGTTGAAGTTTCTGAGCATGTAGTAGCAGTGGGTCTGGCTGGTTCCTGCTACCCTGAGTTACAGCATCAAATCCACAAGACAACATTTTAAAAGTCAGTTGACCTGCAGTTCTGTCACTGTGTGTTGGCTTGCCCCTTCTTTGGTACAGAGTCCTGGAACAGTGGTGATGTTGTCTGTGTCTGGAGGTTGTGGCAGGGATTGAGTGTGGAGTGTTTTCAGGAGTGGCTGCATCAGTTGCTTCAAACTGGTTAGTTATCATTGCCTCTCTCACCCTGTAGTCACCACGCCATCAGAATCCTTGGCTGCTTTTACATACCAGGTTTGTATTTACTTGGTTCCTGATGTGTCACTGTTGGGAGATCGTGCCTTTGAGAACTGTTGAGGCCTTTAAAAAGGTTTAATGCATTTCTATGTATTTCTTTGTTTTCTTTTTCTTTTTTTTGATACATATGTATATGAATATTTGTGTGTTGGTTAAGTGATGTGTGTGTGTGTGTGTGTTTGTTTGTGTGTGCACGCAGGCATGCATGTATAGGTACATGATCCTGTGCACACCCATGTGGTGGATGGAAAAGGATATCAATAATGTCCTTTATTATGCCTTGTTCCTTTGAGGGAGGGTCTCTTGCAGAACCTGGAGCTTTCATTTTTCAATTAAAACCTGCGTGTTCCCTCAGATGACCCACCCCACACTGGGATTACAGGTATGTGCAATACCAGGCTTGGCTTTTTGTGCGTGTGCTGAGATCATAACTATTGAGCCATCTCTCCAACCCTGGATATTGTATTTTTTGGGTGTTGCAGGAAATATTACAAAAATGAACCCGCCAACTTTCTGTAGGGCTGGACCACGCTTCTGCGCCCTCGCTAGTCTGATAACTCTCTGGCCACACTGGACCACAGGCCATCTCTCCACTCTTCACCCCCAGTTCCTCTTGCTACCAGGCACCCCGTTTTCAGCCAATACCCAGTACCCTAGTAGATTCAAGTCTCTTAATGCTTAATTAACCAATCAGATTTATGTATCAATAATACCACAGTTTACAAGATGCCAATACAATAATTTCAGAGCCAATTGATGATAAAAGCTTTATCCCAATTTTTTTTTTTTTTTTTTTTTTTTTTTTTTTGGTTTTTCGAGACAGGGTTTCTCTGTGTGGCCCTGCCCTGGCTGTCCTGGAACTCACTATGTAGACCAGGCTGGGCTCAAACTCAGAAATCCGCCTGTCTCTGCCTCCCAAGTGCTGGGATTAAAGGCATGTGCCACCACCGCCCGGCTATCCCAATATTTCTAACCTTGTGAAATCATAGCTACTTGTGGCTAGTAAATGCCACGCAGGTACACGTCTGCAGCCATCTTCCTTCTTCTTCTACTCTGAGAAGCTCCGTCTCTCTGAAACTCTTAGTTCTGCCCCCCCCTTTTCCCTGTCCAATCACAGGCTTCCTACTGTCCTAATGTGATTGGACAGGGAAAATCCTGCAACAGTTGGGGGAGGGAATTTTCATTCTTTGAGACTTGGTTGATTATTGTGAGAGTGATCTGTCAAGAAAAGCTCTCTTGCTCTCTTTTTTTTATATGTCTTCTCCCCCATCCACTTTTCACTCTACTATGACACAGTCAAAGCATCTTGCCAAGTTGGTGCCTTGCTGTTTGAATTTCTAGTCACCAGAATCCTTTGCCAGATGAACCTCTTTGTTTTTAAGGTACTAAGCTCAGTTATTTTGTTATAGCAACATGAATCAGACTCGAATACTCTCCTTGTCTTCTCATTATGCTCACCATGCTGTGCCCTGGGTCACTCTGTTCTTTGTTTACCAGTGACCCAGGGCCCACCATACCTACACTATGTCTTCTCAAATGAGCGCTCCATATCCAGTAACTCCCTCCAGTTCATCAGCCTCTTTGTAACCATCCCTTCCTTCCCTGTGCCTGGTCTTCGGTGCTTCCCTACAGATATCCTTTTCTTGACGTTTTCTTGTTTCTCATACGTAGTACCCAAGGATCGGGTGTTTGAGATGGGTGTTCTTCAAGCTATTTTTCCCCTCTTCCTGTTTTTGAGGTTCATTATATACAGCAGGATCCCTCCCCCAATGGCTGTTGTTTACCCTTTCTGAGTTAATCAGTTTCTTGAAGGCTTGCATGTATGCTTCACCTCCCCTGGTCTTCCTTATTTCTTTCTTTCTAGGCATGGGCCTTGAGTACCCTTTCCAAATCCCACAGCTGGCCTTTGTTAGACAACCTTTGTAGGAACTGATGCAAGATATGGAACACTGTAAAATTTTTATATCATCCTTACACAAAGATGGTACTAGCCTCTGTGTCATTGCAATTTTAGATTATCCGCTGCTGAAATGAGCACCCTCTTTAATTCTTGACATAGCCCCTGGGTGAGCTCAGTGTCCTGTAAGCACCTGGTTTGCCTTTATATCCTCATTCCTTTGTGACCACCCTTTCCCACCATAGTACCCTAGGTTTCCTGTCTTGGTGCATAACCATCTTCCTCCTTTGCAGTTACCTTAATCAGTTATTCGAATTCAGTTGACTTTCCTCAGAACCATGGCTTTTCCTGTCTTCATGTCAGAGCTCAGAGTTCATAGTCCATCATTCAGCAATTCAGTTGGCATTGCCCATATCTCTCTTGTCCTTTGGTCTTAGTAGACCTCTTTGAATTAGGTGAGTAGCCAGAAGGTGACAATAGCGAGAAGGTGTGGTCTAGCAGGGTGTGGTGAATCTCAGAGAAATGGCACAACTTCTAGTTTCCTTCTGGAATACTTGTGGCAGACACATAGTAGGGCAACTTGATATTCCTGTGAATTTGTGTCTGCCAGCCTGATCTGTACCCCTAACTGCTTCTCTGGACAACTTACTCTTTAAAAAAAAATTCTGTTTGTGTGTATGTCTGTACACATGCACATGCATGCATATACACATGTGCTGGTGCATGTACACATATATGTGTATATGGACATCAGAGTTTGATGTCAGGTGTCTTCAGCTGTTGAATTCTAGCTTATTTTTAAAGAAGAGTTTCTCACTGAGTCTAGAACTCACAGATTCAGCTAGATTCTCTGGCCAGTGAGCTCCAGGGGTCTACTTATTTCAACCTTCCCCCCCAAACTGGGGTGGCAGTCGCACAGTTTCTGGCTTTTTACATGAGTATTGGGGATCTAAACTCAGGTCATCTACTTTACTTGCATAGGAATTGCTTTGTTTCCTAGGAGCGCTGGGATTATTGACACATGGTAGGCTTTTATGTGCATCCTGGGTCCTAGGGGTTAAAAATCAGATCCTCATTCTTGTATGTCAAAGCGTATTTACCTGCTAAGCCATTGCCCTAGCACCCAGTTTGTTTGTTTTTGAGATAAGGTTTCATTGTGTAGCCTAGACAGGTTTTGAACTCCTGTCCTCATGTCTCCCACTCTGTGAGCAGCTTCGACTAAATTTCATGCTTTATCGACGTCCAAACTTGACTTCAGTTTCTGTCCAGGACACTCCTTGACAGAGGGCACAGAAGCCTTCGGGTGGAACTGCATTCGTGTTCCCGTAAGAGCTTAACAGCCCTTTCCTGTAGGACGTTTGTCTTTGTCCTGTCGGACACACTTGTAGCTAGAGAAGATGATTTAATAGTTGTGGTCGCTCAATAAGAGGGGACAGAACATACTTCTTAGGATGTATGCGTCAGCTGAGCTGTTTGTAGCAGGGCCCATGAGACAGATGTGCTGTGCATCAAACGCTAATAGCTAAGGCCAGGCAGCTCTGTTGGGGAGGCACACTCAGGAAGTTAGAATGTTTGTCTAGAGAAGGATTGAAGGCGTAATGGAAACCCAGTCACTTGTCAGCTGTGAGAGAGGGGCTTGGTATTTTTGTGGGTGACACAATGCCTGTGTTACTTAGTGTTTGTCAGTTTGACACAAGCTCAGGTTATCTGTGAAGAGGGAACTTCAAATGAGAAAATGTCTCCATGAGTTTGGCTTGCAGGCAAGTGTGTGGAGCATTTTCTAGATTAATGTGGGAGGGCCATGGCCACTGTAGCCAAGTGACACCCCGGGGGAAGGTAGTCCTGAGTTGTCTAAGAAAGCAGGCTGAGCAAGCTAGTAAGCAGTGTCCCGCCAGGGCTTCTGCCTTGGTGCCCACCCTGACTTCTATTCATGATAGACCGTGATTAGGATGTGTAAGCCAGATAAGCCCTTTCCTCCCTCAGTTGTTTTAGTCATGGTGCTTTACCACAGAAATAGAAAGCAAACTAAGACAGTGATCCTGTTTTTAATCTGGGTTAGAATTTAGCAGTGCATACAGTCTGCTAAATGCCTTATGCCAGTGTTCTGCAAGATGGTTTATGTCCAGCAGGGAAACAGCATGGCCTCACTGTGGGTACCAAGCCAGCTGCCCTCAGATGAAGGCCTAGCTCAGGCTAACCAGCCAGTTCCTACAGACCAAGGCTGCTTTCCATGCACAGTGGAAGAATGAATCTTTACAACATGCACAGAGGCTGCCAGTCATGACTAGAAACATTGACAGAGGCAGAGCAGTGTGTTAGGGGAACTTGACAGAGGCAGGCATTGGGCAGCAGGAGAGGATTCTGCAGAGGGATGATGGCAAGACCCATAGAAGGCGGTGCCATCTTCAGGGATGTAAGTGATGGTCTGGCATGGTCTAGCAGAGCTCCTCTACTAGCTGTGCAAGAGATGGATAGTGGAAAGGGGGCTCTCTCTCTCTCTCTGCCACAGCCCTGCTCTTCTCCTCGTCACTCACTCTCTTCATACACATCTTTATTCTGCTCAAGGTGACTTTTTAATTTTTTTTTAATAATTACAAATATTGTCCTGTCAACTTCCAGATCCCTATTAGCCATAGGTACAACTCTACATACAATGTGATGTTTGACCCACTGTGGCTTTTTATGATCTGGTCACTCTCTATTGAATATCCACCTAATTAAAAATATCCACTCAGATATCTCAGAATGGCCTCAGATGTTCTACTGCTAACCTATCTTTCTAA
Organism: Montemys delectorum; assembly: GCA_019843815.1. Lineage (NCBI taxonomy): Eukaryota > Metazoa > Chordata > Mammalia > Rodentia > Muridae > Montemys > Montemys delectorum. The sequence continues at coordinate 5,514 of JADRCD010197205.1, read as the reverse complement.
AGATTACCCTGGCATGTTCTTCCTCTCCTGACCCTACTCCATCAGTCACTAGGTCACAGGTAAAACGGTGAGACATGGTCTTAAAAGTATTCTACTTATGTGATCTGTTACCTAGATCCATTGTTTTTCCGCTCAAAGTATTTCTGGAATGTACTTCCTTCCTTCCACCTCTGCTCCAGGTTTCTCAGTGCAAGGTGAGGTTAGGTATGATCAGAGTTAAAGCACTCCTCTGCCTCCTGGGCTTCCTCAGTCATTCTTTCTTCTACTCCATAAGTCATAGTGAAGCCAGAAGTTGTAAAAAGCTGTCTGGATTGTGTCCCTCCATGGCTTAATGGCTTCCTGTTGACAATGGCCTTACCCAGTTTTGCAGGGTCCTGCTTGTTCTGATATAGGTCCCTAGCATCACTTTACCCTACTCTGCCTTCCTCTCAGCTCTCCTTCCTCAGAGCCATTAAGCATGCTGGTCCCTCTGCCTCAGACTAGCTGATTTCATGTCAGCCTACAGACTTGTACTTTCGTTCACCCAGAATTTTTTTCCTGAATGTCTGCTTTGTCTATGGAAGTGGTGTTCTAGACTACAGATATAGAAGTAAACAAATCAAATGGAGCTCTTAAAAATCAGACAGGAAGCAAGCCACATATGTGTCACGCCAGATATGATTTCAAGGGGGAAAGACCAGAGAAGGTCCCACTGAGAAGATACATCTACAGCAAACACTTGTGGAAGTTGAGGGAGTACACCCTGGAGCCATCTGAGGAAACAGTATCCCAGGCAGAAAATAGAGTGGAAATGTGCCCAAGCCTGCTAGACTTGTTTTATAAGCAGCAATACAGAGTGATTGAGAGAGAGAAGAGTCTGTGCATAATAGGTTCTTGGAACTTAATCAATTCTTACTGTTATTTTATGTGTCTGAGGGCTTTGCCAGTATGTATGTGTATCACATGCACGCCAGGTGACCACTAAGGTCAGAAGTGGGCATTGGATCCTGTGGGACTGGAGTTAGAGATGGTTGTGAGTGATGGGAATTGAAACTAGGTCCTCTGGAAGAGCCCAAGTGCTCTTAACCACAGGCACCTTTCCAACTCCTCTTGTAACTTTTCTCTTATGAGTTAGGAGCCATTAGAGGATTTTGAGCTGGAGAATGAAGTAGCCTGATTTAGGTTTTAAAAGGCTGAGAACGGATGGTAGGAAGCAAGGATGGAGGCAGGGAGATGAAGGCTGTTACTGCTGGGAATAGGAATATCTTAAGTGAGACTGCTGGTACTCAGGACAGGATGGCTGTGGGGACAGGATTGCAAATCCATCACATTCATGATGTGGAAGGTGGAGCAGCTGATAGAGAGTGCTGACTGATGGCTGAGAACTCTTAAGATTCTTCCAGGATGTTTGGCTTCGCTCAGATGGGACCTCTGATACATGGCATGACCTGCCTGGCTTTGGGATTGACCTGATTGGGGTGATGGAAGTAAAGAAACGACATGTACATACACATACTAAAAAAAAGGTGGAATTGGATGGGCCATGCTTCTGAAGGAGATGCACCAGCAGCCTAGAAACTCTGTGTGCTTTGTTATGTACTGCTGAGCAAGAAGTCAAGTTAGCTGATCTCTGTAGGGGAGGAGTCTCAGGCTGCTGTCACCCCAGAGGAGGAAGCAGTGGCTGATACTTTCTGCACACGGTGTTAGCATTTGTACTAGGACTAGGAGCAGGCTTTGCTGTTCCTCCAAACCTGACCTGGTGAAGGCCTTGCCATTACCATGGGACTGAGGCATTAAGGTGCATGACATGGCTGTGCCCATATCAGCAGGACCCAATCACTCAGTACTTGATCTGTTCTCCATACCACAGCCCAGGCCCCCGTTAATTGTCTAGCACCCGAGGGTTTCCCTTGTGGTCAGCAGCTCAGACATAATTCAAAAACTCATTGCTTAATGTTTGTATCTTCCAAGAGAATGATTCAACACAGAGCAGGGATACATGTTGTAGACATACAGTGAACATTTAGCAAATGAGAAACTGAATCCAAGTGGTGTTAAGGATTGTATTTCCTGATGCGTGAAGTCCTGGTTTACTGGTGTGAATGGTCAGTGTGTTATAGAAACCAGACCAGGACCAAGAGTGCCATTCCTTTGAGATGTTAGGGAACATAATGATTTCTCAACACAAGTGACCCAGGAGCAGGCCATATAGTCAAGTTAGATTTGCCCCGAGGGCTTTGGTACAGTCCTTCTGGTGATTACATCTTTAGAGCTGTGCACCCGAGAGCAAGGTGGAGATTTTGATCTAAAATATTTTCAAAGCCGGTTCTACTTTCCATTTCAAGAGAAAATAAACTTTTGTAGAAGTGTACCATTCTAGTCAAGATAAATGAGCTTCTAAACTTGCTTATAAATAAAGAAAATTGCACCATGTTCTTGCCTACCCACCACTTTTGTTCTTCCCCTCACCCCCTCCCTTTTTTTCTCCTTCCTTCCTGTTTCTGGTTTGTTTATTTCTCAGTCTTTCAGGTGGCCTCAAGTTTACTACCTTCTTGCCTCTCTGGGAATGCGTGCACACCTTACCAGATCTAGTTTCCTTTTTCTTTTTTAAAATTACGTTTGTTTGTTTGTTTGTTTGTTTGTATATGTGCATTCATGTGTTGTTACACAGTAGGATAATCTGTGGGAGTCAGTTCCCTTTTTGCATGGGGATTGAACTCAGGATATATATAAACACTTAGTAGCAAGCACCTTTAGCTGTTGAGCTATCTCACAGGTTCCAAAGCTTAATTGTTTATTTTTTAAGTTTTTATTTATTTTTTTATTTTTTTATTTTTTTCCGAGACAGGGTTTCTCTGTATAGCCCTGGCTGTCCTGGAACTCACTCTGTAGACCAGGCTGGCCTCGAACTCAGAAATCCGCCTGCCTCTGCCTCCCAAGTGCTGGGATTAAAGGCGTGTGCCACCACTGCCCGCCTTAGATTTTTTTTAATGGCTTATTTATTTTTCATTTTACATGCATTGGTATTTTGTCTGCATGTGTATCCGCATGCAGATCCCTGGAACTAGAATTGTAGGCTGTTGTCAGCTGCCTTGTGGGTACTAGGAATTGAATCCAGGTCCTCTGAAAGCCATCTCTCCAGCTCCAGAAGTTTAATTCTAAAAGGACTGTGGTGAGCATCCCCTCCCCTAAAGTGGACACTTTGTCCCTGTGGTTTCACAGCAGTCTGCCTCGCTCTTTTCAGCGGCTGTGCAGGCTCTACTGTGTCTTCTTTTACCTCTATAAAACTGTTCTAGGGTTGCTATTAAAGTCATATTTTGTAGCTGGGAGAGGGCTCCACAGTCAAGAGCACTGATTGCTCTTCAGGAGGACCTGGGTTCAATTTTCCAGCACCCACCTGGCAGCTCATAACCACCTCTAACTCCAGTTCCCGGGTATCTGACAGTTTCTCATGTCCTCTAAGTGTACTACGGCACATATGTAATAGACAGACATATATAGAGACAAAAGTATCACAGTCACCAAATTTTAAAGAATAGAAAGGAGGAATAAAATTATATTGTAGCCACTACCACTTCTCCATATGCTTTCCAGTAAAAGATCCTTGCATTGAAGTTGGCAGAATCATCCAGAAAGAGATTGTATGAGTTTGCATTCCTAACCAAAGTGAACATGTTATGAATTATGGAATATTCTCAATTTCTTAAGTTATTTATCAACTACCAGGTAGAAAATGTTTTCTCTTGTTAATTTGTAACAGATAATAGCTCTGCTCTATCCACCTCATTTTGCTGCACACGCCTTTAATCCCAGCACTTGAGAGGCAGAGGCAGGTGGATTTCTGAGTTCGAGGCCAGCCTGGTCTACAGAGTGAGTTCCAGGACAGCCAGGGCTATACAGAGGAACCCTGTCTCGAAAAACAAAAACAAAACAAAACAAACAAACAAACAAGTTATGTAATTGTCTTTTGTCCTGGGTCCCATCCCTTGTTTCTTAGGGTAAGGGAAGTTTATAGAATTCTCCTAGTTCATTTGACTGGCTGGGCTTCGGGAAGGAAAAGTGAAAGCAGATGCTAACAAAAGATGCTTGCCTTGAGCCTCCTTTCATGGTGGGGGGCAGTCTCTTCTGGGGGAGCCTACTGAATAGACTTCTTTTTTTGTGGTTGTTTTGAAACAGGGTCTCTTCAGGTAACCATGTTGTCCTGAGCTTTCTACATAGACCATGCTGACCTCAAACTCACAGAACTCCATCTGCTGGCTTTAAGGCGTGTACCACACCGGGAGATAAGAGCTGTATCCCCAGCCCTAGATTTGACTGTTCGAGTACATTCTTTAATGAATCAAACAGTACATGTTCTTTATTTTTTTCTGTTTTGACATAGGATTTCACTGTGTAGCCCTGGCTGGCTGGAACTTGCTGTATAGATCAGGCTGTCCTCGAACTCACAAAGTGGGATTAAAGGTTTGTCCTAGCACGTTTTTGTATCCAGCGTATTCTTTGAGGTTTATTCATGTGCTTATCAACAGAGATACACAGTCCCAGATAATAAAGTAGATTTTAATTGATAAAGCTCTGGAAGTCCATTTCAACTCAGTCCAGCTCTAACCGAACCGAACTTCTTCTATTGTTGTTTCTATTGAAGCTGGGTGTTTGAAGGAAGAATTAGAAAACGGAAGTATGCCTGTGCTCAATGGGGCTAGTGTTGAAAACTCACAAACCCTTAGAAGGCAAGATTGGCTCATGTAAAATCTCCCAGGTAATGTTAACTGGTGTTGGCTAAGTTAGGCTCTTGCCCTTCCCCAGAGGCTGGGAGACAGACAGGGCCCTGCTCAGGTGTTGACTGGAAAAAACAGTAACTTCTTTTAGCAGCCTCAGATCTTCTTAGACAGTTACCCTAAGGTGGGTTAGGGTCATCCTACAGATGGGCCCTTAAGCTGTTAGCAATTGTGGCCTATGGCTAGGGCGTAGTCAACAAGTAGGCTCAGGAGCTTGTCTGGATGTTTGGTCAGAAGTCGTCCAGTCCTGTATCTGGTGTCTGGTTTGTTCATTTGCCTGCTCTTGGTCCTGTATGGGCTACTGTAAATAGGCTTTGGTCAGCATTCTCTCTTCTGTCTTTCATTTCTCTTGGGTTCTTTTTGTTTTATAGTTGCCTGGTGGTAGCAATGCAATATTCTGAAAATATCTCTTACATTCTAAGAGACTGAAACTTTTGCTAGACTTCACAGCCAGAGTTAATAATACACTTGAGGTCACTTAAGACTGATAGCCTACTGTGTACGCAAACTGCTTGTTTAACCTGCCTTTAGGAGAACAATGTAACAAGCCACCTTACCTGCCTTAGATTCCCGTGAAGTCAGCTTTTATAGCCGTAGCTAATGCATAGCTGCAGTTTTCAGTTCTTACTCTTCCAGTCCTCCGACCCGAGGAATGCATGTGAGTCATTAGCTGGGAGCAGCAGACATAGAGGTTGAAAGCAGTTCCTTAAGATCTGCAGAAAGGTTGAAAACATCCATTTTGAACGATGGTTGATAAACA
>JADRCD010197204.1:0-10263 GCA_019843815.1 Montemys delectorum | reverse complement strand
TTAAATGTTAACAAATTCAGACAAATTGAAATCATGTAACTTTTCTCATCATAATGCAATAAAAGTTTAAAAAAAAAAAAACCAAACAACACCTTTTATTATCTCACATTTCATTAGGCAGGATTCCAGGCAGACTCCACAAGCCAATTCTGATGTTGGTTTACAAGGCAGAAACCAAAGTGTTCTTTTACATGAGCTCCAATGTAGAGGTTCAGGAGAGAGTCGTGTTCTAGCAAATTGGGTCCCTGGCAGTATTCAGTTTTGTGGTGCTGCAGCACTGAGCTTCTGGCTCCTGCTGACTGCTTTCTGGTATTTGTATTTGGTTTCTAGAGGTCATCTACATTCCTTGACTTGCCTCCTCCATCTTCAGTTCTTCGGAAGGTAGAATACTTTTCTGCTTTGAATATCACTGGCTCCTTCTGCCATCAGTGGGAAGAAATTCTTTGTTTTAAGAAGATTTAAGGAATTAGGTTCAATATATTTAGACAACAAACAACACGATGAAAGGAGTGATTGCTCCTCATATGCACAAGCTCCAGGGACTAGATCAATTCTGTCTACCTCATTATATATCCCAGCAGAGACGAGATGACCATTTAATACCATATCTCTGTGCTTCTCAATAAAGAATGTCCCTAACTAGGATAATATTAATGCCTCTGTATTCTTTGAATTATATGGGTATTTTATTTAAACTAGGACAGGAAACAGGAACATCTCAGGAGACACTGCCTAACATAGTAAATTTAACTAGTCATTCTATTAGCCAGCATTAAATAACTTGCTATAGTGCATTGATTAGTTTTGATTGTAATACCATGTCTATTTATTTCTTTTGTTCTCTTACAAGCAAAGAGATTTCTCTTGTTCCACCTTGCTACTGTTTCGTTTGCTCCCTCACTTAAGATCCTGCCTGTGGTGGTTTGAGTGAAAATGGCCCCCACAGGCCCATAGGTAGAGGCACTGTTAGGAAGTTGTGCCTTGTTGGAGTGGGTGTGGCTTTGTTGGAGTAAGTGTGTCATTGGGGGTGGGCTTTGAGGGTCTCAGATGATCAAGCCAGGTCCAATGTCTCTCAATTCCTGCTGCTTGCCAATCCAGAAGAACTCTCAGCTACCTCTCCAGCACTATGTCAACCTGCAGGCTGCTATGCTCTCCACTTTGATGACAATAGACTAAATCACTAAACTGTAAGACAGCCCCAATTAAATGTTTCTTATAAAATTTTTCATAGACATTATCTCTTCACAGCAATAGAAACCCCAATTAAGACACTACTCCTATCTTTCTGCATACCAGGGATGTTCAGGACTTTGTGACTTGTCCCTTAAAGACATTCCAAATGTGACAAACTGAAGGTTTAGTTATCAGCCTGGAGTGTAGTTGGGAGATGATGGAACCTTTAAGATGTGGGGTCCATTGGAAGGAAGTTTAGTCACTGGAAGAGCACCATTGAAGGGATATTGGGATTCTCAACTTTTCTAACAATTGTTGTTTTCAGGCCACCTTGAGGTGAGCAGCTTTGTTCTGTTTATGTTCCTCATTCTACCACAGGCTTGAAAGCAGTGGAGCTCATCAAGCATGAGACAAAAGAAACCTTGAAGATCTGTATCTTATGTCATTTTTGTCACAGCAATGTAAATTCTGACACAGCTAAAACTGATCCACCTACTAGTGTCTTTCCCTATCTTTCTGCAAAACTCTTTTCTAGATAATTAACATTTCCAAGGAGAGGAAAGACAGGGCACCTTTGCACAAGAAACTCAACATGTAGTATGGTTAATTATTTATGCACAAATAATTGTTTTTTAAAAATGTAAGTAGCGGTAAAGTTTCTTCAGTTGTAGGAATACATAGGTAAGAACCTTGCAATTAAAAGAAGATGAAAAATTCACTCTCCCCATCCCCTGGTTAACCACGAAATAGTTTGTTACAGTTAGATTCTGACCTGGATCTTGGAAGATAAGAAGACCTAAGGCAAGAGGTGAGGTAAGCAGAACATGCCAATTAGAGGAAATTGTGTATAATACCATAGAAATAGGCTGGAGTTTTGTAGGCACTCTCAATGAGTTTGCACCTGATTCAGTAGGCAGCTGGAAGCTCCATGCTAAATGTGCATAATGATACTGGTACCTCCTCCAAAAAAGAAAAGAAAAGAAAGCAAAACAAAACAACTTTGCATATTCAAGGAAATTCAAATATTCATAAAGAACATATGCACAGGGCTGTAATGACATACACTAAATTTTAACAACAGATAATAAACTAAAAATATTCCTAGGGAAGAAAGCAGGCCTAGCTTTTTCCCATCCTCTCATTTCCTTTGCCTTTGACTCTCATTGGTATTGTTTTGTTGCCTGAAGTTGCTTTTCCTGTTTGTCAACAAGGCTTGTTTGACAGCCCTGGATACATTTTCAGTTCTCTTCTTCTACTTTTCCTTAGCTGCTTTCCCCCGTGTCTCTCAAAAGCAGATTGTGAATCTTATGGAATGTATACATTCAAAGGCAGCTTTAATAGTCTAAAAAATATTAAAAAAAATAAAGTCAATTTTACTTCTTAGCATATTCCCAGGATGGCTTTCTGTCGACTATACAGGGTTATTTTATTAATCGCTGTAGAAAACACATGGTTTAGGGTTGGTGAGCTAAAGCCTGCCACTGCTGGAGACAGTCAGGGGCTTAGGTGACAGTTATTGTAATCATTTCTGTAGATCTCTCATCTGGTTGGGTTCCTAGACATCTAGGTCATCTGCTATCCAGCACCCACTGCCTGAAGGTCTCTATTATTTGGAAATTCTTTCCATGTGACTTGGAGAGAGCAATGGCATCTTTAGAATTATAGTGACTAGGATTTACCTCTGGTGATGTGTGTATTAGCTGAGAGATTTCCCCCTCATTCTCCCACTTCATTTAGTCTTTTAAGACCAGTTAGAGAACAGACTTGATCCATGTCTGGTGCCTGGTTCCATTTAGATTCATCTGTTTTGTCGAGAAGGTCAACTTTCATTTTATTTATTTTTTTCCATTTTAAGGTATTTTTTTTAATGGAAGATAAAATTCTAGATATTTGTTATGTCTTCTATATTGTTTTGAATATATATTTATTTTTTTTAACTTTTATTGCATTATGATGAAAAAAGTTACATGATTTCAATTTGTCTGAATTTGTTAACATTTTAAAACATATTTTAAGTAAATAGAATTAAATCACATTCTTGTTTCCCTTTTGTACCCCAATTCCTCCCTCAACTTTCATTTTGAAACCCATCATTTGTGGTGCTGCAGCTCTGTTTGTTTTTTTTTTTTTAAATCAGACTGGTTGTATCATTTGGCAATGGTCAATTGACATCAGACCCCTGCATCTGTTTATGGTGAAAAATGATAAAGTATCTGGAACATGTCTGTTTCAAATCTGCATGGATGACATTAACTCTGGAGTCTCCATTTTGGCTATTGTAGTCATTTCTGGAGACCAAAATTTTAATATGGTTTTAAATAAATAAATGAGTTGTATACACTATGGGTTGTATACTGTATTTTATCATCACCAGAGACCCAAATAAGTTTGTTAAAATGTTTCATTGAATCCCAAATCCATCTAGGATGCAAAAATATACACTAGTGAGGTCTGAGCTTCTCAGGGACAGTGCTCACAGGAGATGCATATAAGGCATCAGGCCACTGAGAATATGATTTAGAAGAGACCTGAATTACCGATTCTTCTGAAAACTTATTTTGAGTACTCACTCTGAGTGACTTTTTATCTTGGGGGAAAGTCACATTGATAAGAGTTTATGGTCTAACCTGTGGAGGTCTTCTGATGTCATCCACTGCTGTTACCCCCTCCTCAAATTCGAGTTCTTTCCCTCTTCTCATCTTTATGCTACAAAGACCTGTAAGTTGCTTACTTTTGTACATGACATTAAGAGGTATGGATTGGGCACTTTGTTTTACTAATTTTTGCAGTTCTATTTTATTGATAGTCCTCTTATTTTCCCATTGGATTTTAAGACAGCTTCATTTTATAAAGCTATGATTTGCACACTATTCTGTTTACCCACTAAGTGAATGATCAGATGTGTGAATATAACCACAGATTTATTCAACTTACATCATAATCAATCTTGAACATTTTGTTACTCCAGAGGGAAACCTTAAGCCCATTAGAAAATTACCTCAGAGTCCTTAGCCTTTTAGTGCTAGGAAACCACAAATCTAATTTCTATCTTTATAGATTTCCATACTATTTGACTGTCCATGTAAATGGGATTATGTACCACATAGTCTTTGGCCCTTAATTTCTTTCATATAACATAGTTTTGAGATTTGTGTGTACCATAAGCCAACATTGCATTCTTTTCTGTATGCATACACATTTATAGGTATACCACATTTCATTCATGCAGTTGTTTGATACAGGCATTTAAGTAATCCTGTCTTCCTGGCTATTGTGAATCATACTGTTGATGTTTTAGTATAAGTTTTTACATGTGTACATTTTGTTTTCCTATGATGTATTCTTAGGCATGAAATTACTGGGCCATGTGTAAAACTATATTTAAACAGTTGAGGGTCTGCCAAAATAACTTCCCAGAGTAGAGGCGTCACTGTGCCTCTCACCAGCAGTGGATGAGGACTCCAGCTTCTCATTCTCCTTGCCAAGACTTCTTATTGTCAGCTGTTTTTAAGTGATTCCAGAAGATATGAAGAATATCTCTTTGCGGTTTTGATTTGCATTTCCCAAATGATTCAAGTTGTTGAGTGTCTTTTTTGGGGTGCCCATGTGTCACTTGTGTATTTTTTGTGGATAAGTGGCTCTTCAAAACTCTTGCCATTTACAAAATGCCTTTGAATTATGGTGTTATAAGTATCTATGTCCCCACCCTTTTATTTGGATTAGACGTTAATTTTGATATTCCCTGATATTATGGCTTTGACACAGGATAAATCAGGGTCCTCAGTTTCATTAATAAGGTAATCTAAGAGTGAAAGTAAATGGAAACACTAGGTTAGTCTTAAAAACTACAGGGCCGTCAAGCTGAAAACTTTAGCAGCTGCCCAGAGGACTAGAAAAGGGGAGAGATAGGGGAAAGCTATGTGATTTAAGCTGGCATGAGGGGGGGGTCAGCACATGATGAGGGATGAAGCTTTAAAGAAAGAGTGTGGAAGCCAAAATGATGGGGGGAAATGCAAACTATTAATGAAAGCATGGTTAGAAAAGAGGTAGGAAAAATGAAGGAAAAGTTGTACTCTTCTGAATAATTATAATCATGCATGGCTATAGTCTGTAAACTTCTGCAATGGGCAGGGATTCTGGATGGGAAATAACGGTGTCTCATTAAAGGAAATATTATCCCACCTATCTCATTAGCATGGCCTCACGTGTGCTCCCATAGCTAAAGTGACTGTGCCAGCCCAGCTGGAACATTAGATGTCTGCCTAGCCAGAGGTTCCGTTCTCCTAACCAGGAGCTTCTTCAACTCTAACATCAAATATTGCACTGTGATCATGAAAAGTATTGTTTGGTTTTTTGCAATGCTGTCTTTTTGAAAATTAGAACACTGTTAGACTCGGAAAATGATTGTTCATTTACCTTCCTTTACCTGCTGGGATCTTTTTGGTTGGATTAGCAATATTTCTTGCTTAAATATTTGACAGAATTCTCCAGTGAGGCCATTTGCTCTGAAGTTTTCTCCCTGCAAAGGTTGTTAACTATAAATGCACTTGCTTTAATAGGTATTGAGTCATTTGGTTCATTTCTTCTTGAGTGAACTTTGGTGGTGTCTGTCCTTCAAGGACATTTTGTACATTTCATCTTAATGGTTGAATTTATTAGTGTGCAATTGTTTTACATTCTTTCTTTCTTTGAACATTTGTAGAGTCTATAGTGATCCTGGTTAGTGGCAATTTATGACTTGTTTTGAAATAAAACAACATACTCTATGTATAGCAATAGAGTTCATATGTTTACTAACAATATAATTGGATTATTTTTAGTTTCAAACAGAAGATAAAAGGAAAAAACTGTACGTTATACAACCTCTTGCTTCAATTTTTTTAAGAAAATCAATTTTAAAAATTACTCTGTGTGTGTGTGTGTGTGTGTGTTTGTGTATTCATGTATGTATTACAATGTGCTTATGGAGTTAGAGGACAACTTGTAGGATTCAGTTCTCTCCTTCCACAATGTTCCACCATGTTTTACCATCTCAGGGATGGAACACATGCCTTCAGGCTTCTGGTCAAAACCCTTTATCTGCTAAATTATCTTATGAGCTCAGGGCTTTTTTTATAGCTTATCAATATGGATAGAGATGTAATTTTAAATTGTTTTCCTGTTTGTTCTAATTTAGTTACTTTGCATATAATTGGTTAGTTTCTTAAGATATGATCTCAGGTAAATGATTTGAAGTTTTTTGTTTTCCTAGTACAGGCATTGAACATCTTTGTATTAGGTGCTTCCTAATTTCTCTTTTAATTTTTTAATTTATTTAATTAAGGAATTTTTAACTAATATAATTAATTAAGGAATATTTTAAAATTCCTTAAATGCTTGAGGATTTTTAAAAGGTCTTGACATTTTTGATTCTAATTTTGTGAAGGTGAGAGTGAGTTGTCAACTTGGCAGAATCCAGAATCAACTGGGAGATGGCATGCCTGTTGAGATTAATTGTTTATTATATTATTTGAGGTGAGAAGACCTGTCAACTATGGGTGGCATCACTACTTGGCTGGGATCCTGAACTATGTAAGTGGAGAAGTGGAGCTGAGCAGCAGCAGACATTTACCAGTCTCTGCTTCCTGTCACTGTCTCGGGACAACTGCCTCAAGCTCCTACTGCTGTGACTTTCTTACCTCAACAAACAGTAAGGTAGGATTGTAGGCACAAATAAGCCCTTTATCTCTTAAGATTCTGTTGTGGGGTATTTTATCACAGCAACTGGAAGAGCAATCATGACAAGGAGGAGAGATTTATTCATTTATTTTTCAATCACAGTACCAGTTCTCCTTCCTTACCTGCATGGGCCCATTTGCTAGAGGAGAATATCATAGAAGTGAGCATGTATAGAAGGCAGGAATCATAGAGCAAGGCTCAAACCAGGGCTGAACTGTAACTCTTCAAGGCCCACACTGAGTATGCAAATCCAAAGTTTCCATAGTGATTTAAGACCATATTAGCTGTGAATCCCTGTTAAGTATTTTAAAAAAGACAATTATATAGTACCAATATAAAATAGTGTCTTATATAGAGTTTTTATTTCTGTGATAAAATGCCACAGTCAAAAACAACTTGGGGAGGAAAGGGTTTGTTTTACCTTGCAATTTCATATCACATTCTGTCATAGAATAAAGTCAGGGCAGGAACTTGGGACAGAAGTAAGGAAATATCCATGGATGGGCACTGCCTTGCTCCCTGTGGCTTGAGTATTTTGCCTTTTTATACAACTCAGAACCACCTGGCTAGTCATGGCATCACTTACAGTGAACTGGGCCCTCCCACATCAGTCATTAATGGAGGAAATTCCTCACAGGCTTGCCCACAGGTCTTTTGTAAACTGACGTTTTCTCTTTCCAAATGACTATCTTGTGCTACATTAACAAACAATTAATGAGGACAAATGATAAACAGTAAATGATCCCATCCCAAAAGGAATGAATAGGAGAATAGCAAGGAAAGTCTGGATCAAAACACGACTAAAATTTATCATGGCAACCATTGAATCATGAACTCTGTATCTACTATCCAGTTGTATATGATGGCATTGTTTCAGCTCTAACAGGCTTAGGTATCTCTGCTTCTATGGCTTTGTTGCTTACAGCTCATATGTCCTATCTCTTGGGCTGGCTCTACTTGATGCCTTCAGCTTTCTTTGACAGACATTCCACACTCACATTATCCCCATCAATCTGGAGTATCCTCTGCAATATAGGCTTCAACTTTAAAGTTTCATGTATATAACTCTCTAAGGTCTTATGGAAGTTGGAATCTCACTTTGCTATACATTATCTTATAAGTCTTTTCTTTAAAATAATGAGTATAAGCCTCCAGTTATATAACCCATAATGGCATACCTACAACAACCAAGACAGTCAACTGTTGCCAGGTTCACTTGGACATTGACCAGAGAACCCACCCAGCTCTCCCTTCTCATGTGGCTATGTGTGATCAAGGACCTGTAGAGATACTCTGTTATCAAGGGAATACATTTCAAATGAGTTCACAACTTTACAAGCTAGAGCCTGTGAAAAGTATAATCCTACATTAGTTGCTCAAATTTACTCAAAGCACTTGTATGATGGCCCTAGTGCAAAATGCTTGGCTTTTCTTTAATGAGACAAGTCTCTTTAATAACTATGGTTTCTTGGTCTATTTATTATCTGATGAAAACACACTCTCCCCCACTTCTTTGCTCCACTGCTTGTGGTTATCACTGGAAACCAGGCTAAAAGCTATCAGAGGTAACAATGCCATAGTCTGAACAATTGTCTGTCTTAAAATCTCCTCTGCCAAGTTAGTCCATTACTTTTGACTTCAGTGTCACTCATATCTTGAAGATATGAGCAAAATATAATCAAAATTGTTTATAGGATGTGGAGTAAGTTGCCTCTAGTTAAATTCTCAGTATAGTCATACTGTCATGAAATTGTATGAACTCTATGGTCAGCCATTCCATTGGTAATCTAGTCTTTCAAACTCCCTCTGCATCCACCACTAGGCTTTGCTCATAGTTTTCTGTCGCTTTTCTACCCTGAAGTTCTAGATTCTCCTAAATTCCCCCATACACCAGGCCTAAGAATAACAGTTAGTTTTAGTCCTAGAAATGATCTACTCCCTGATTTTCTGTATTGATACAGAAATTTTTTTTCTCATCACTATGATCCAAGTATCTGGCACATAGCTTTTAAAGGAGGGCTGGATTATTTTGAGTCATGAGTTCAGAAGTTTCAGTCCAACAGGGTGAGGAGTTCATGGTAGGGCAGTACACTACAAATCACTATGGAAAGGATACAGAGAGAAATAAGCAGGAAATGTCCATGGACAACATTACCCTGAACATCCATCTCCAGTGACTTATTAGGTCCCAGTGTTCAAAGTTTCCAGAATCCTTTGAAGCAGGAAAACTAAACAGTCAAAACATCAGCTTGTAGAGGAAATTTCAGATTCAAATTCCAACAGTTGGAGAATATACTTTGTAAGACTGAAATTCATTTAATGTTATTGGGAAAGTTACAGGGCTTATAGTATGGGCTTTTTGTTCAACATAAGTCCACTTGACAAATATGTGTACTGTGATGTTGTTGGATAGTAAAGTCTATAATGTGAAACAAGTTATTTAGTTACTTTCAAATCTTATGTTTCCTTCTCATATTCTAGATCCTTTTCTACCTACTTGTTTATTGTTTATATTATTAAAGAAAATAATTAAGCCAGTCTGTCTGGGCTGGTGTCCAGAGCAGACATTGGGCGCAAGCTCTGCAGCCAGTCCCACAACACCCAGAGGAAGCTCCACTCCCAGGTGCTCTGACACACCCAGGATCAGAGGTGAGGAGGAACTAACATCTGTCCCAACACTGAGAGTAACTGGGACCAGTGGGACCAGGCACACAGGAACTCCACCAGCCCAGTGACTCGGGTTCCTTCCTGTCTGTCTGGGCTGGTGTCCAGAGCAGACCTTGGGCACAAACTCTCCAGCCAGTCCCACAACACCCAGAGGAAGCTCCACTCCCAGGTGCTCTGACACACCCAGGATCTGAGGTAAGGAAGAACTAACATCTTTCCCAACACGAGGAGTAACTGGGACCAGTGGGACCAGGCACACAGGAACTCTACCAGCACAGTGACTCGGGTTCCTTCTGCTCTGTCTGGGCTGGTGTCCAGAGTAGACCTTGGAGCAAGCTCTGCAGCTAGTACCATAACACCTAGAGGAAGCTCCACTCCCATGTGACCTAACAAGCCCAGGATCCCAGGATCCCAGAATCACAGGATCACAAACACAGCTTGACTCTGAGGAGTTCTGACACAACCAGGATCACAGGAAGGCCAGGCTTCAGTCAGATTTAGCAAGGGCAGGTAGCACTAGAGATATCCAGATGGTGGGGGGCAAGCGTAAGAAAATAAGGTCACTTTGCATCTTCAGAACCTACTTCTCCCACCATAGCAAGTCCTGGACGCACCATTACACTGGAAAAGCAAGTTTCAGATATAAAATCACTTCTCATGGTGATGATACAGGACTTTAAGAAAGACATAAATAGCACCCTCAAA
>JADRCD010197203.1:0-35245 GCA_019843815.1 Montemys delectorum | reverse complement strand
AAGAAAGAAAGAAAGAAAGAAAGAAAGAAAGAAAGAAAGAAAGAAAGAAAGAGAGAAAAGAGAGAGAGAGAGAGAGAGAGAAAGAAAGAAAGAGAAAGAGAGAAAGAAAGAGAGAAAGAAAGAGAGAGAAAGAAAGAAAGAGAGAGAAAGAGAGAAAGAAAGAAACATTTAGATGAATGATTTATCTTGCTCTCCCTCAGAAAACACTTTTAGGTCTGCAATAGACCATAATTGGAGGAGACTCTTGTCCTGAGTGTATCGATGTGAGGAAAGTCAACATTAAATGAAGGGCTTTTAAGAAGCCCATTATAAGCACTTACCCGGAAAATGCCATTCCTATTAGCGGCTGAGTTAGGGGCTCTGTTTCTCACTGGAGCTGCTTTGTGGCGTTCCCTGCAGGTCCTTTCCCAACATCCAGTGTGAGCCTCTTCCTGTTTTATCTGGTGTTGCGTTTCCAGATAAAATGAGTACATCTGTCTTGTTTTAAGAATAATTTTAAAATTCAAAGACTGAAAAACCAAACAAAATTAGCATATTTTAATTTACCTAATAGGATATTGGGGGTGGGGAAGGGTAGGCTTGGGCTTAATTATTGTTGTAACCAGAACAATAGATGTCAGTTCTCGCTCGGATTGTTTCCTTGCCCCTCCCTTGCCTATTTTTATCAATATTTTTCTTCTGTAGTCAAAATATTAGCATCTGGCTCAGCTTTTAATATAAAAAAATTTCAATTAGATTGTCATGGCTTCATATTTATTCATGAGAAGAAATCTAATAAACAGATCATAACATATTGGTGCCTTGTGGAAGAGAACTTTAAAATAGGACATATGGCCCAGGAAGGATGGAGAGCTGAGGATTTGAATCAATTCAAGACTCTGAAGGAAGGTGAAAGGAGTCTACAGTACCATCAAAATTTTTATTATATACAAATATACATATAATATTTACTATTTTAATATATATATTATTAATACCTTATGTATGTTACATATTATATGTAATATTTATATATACCAAACACAATTAAAATTTACCCTGTGTTGAGCTCTTAACACCAGGTCTGGATTAATGTGACCTCTTGCTTAAATAGCTTTTGTCTGAATTGGTAGCAATTGTAGCAAATATACTTAGGGAAACTCAAAGGCAGTGGCAACCAAGGTAGTGTTTGGACTGAAAGCAGCACATGGTATGGACTGTGGAAGCTATGGGGAGAGGTTTGCCACACGTATGATGCAATGCTCTGAGGTAGAAGATAGGAGAGAAAAGGGCGCCCAACAAAGGCCTGGACTAGATCTGGTCTGGAGAAACAAGGTAACCTCAAGGCCAGGAAAGGTAGAGTTGAGAAAGAGCCTAGATCCCAGCCATGGTGTGGGACAGAGCTAACTAGAGCTCGAGGTTCAGCTCCTGCCTTTCTCTTTTTTCTTATATCACCCAGCTTCTTGGATGAACATGAAGTACCTCAGCTCACTGTGCTTTGGCCTCCATGCCCACTGCTCTTTGGATTCAGTTCTAGCTGATAAGGCCAGCTACACTTGTCTTACCTGAATGGTGTTTGCTTGGAACGTTGGCCATTGTAGATCCTATGTTACTTTTTTTTTTTGTTTTTGTATTTTTGTTGGCTCATCTCCCATTACTTTTGACTCCCAAGTTTATTACAAGACACTGGAGAATACAGAACTGGATCTAAATCCCTGTTTAATTCTCTTGACTGAGGGGAATTTGTTGATATCTCAGCCGCCCCACATCCCCAACCCATTTAAAGACAGGATTTCTGAATGAAGTGGTTCAGAGGATTAACAGTGAAGGTAATAGGCTGCAATAAATGGCGCAGTGGTAGATGACAGCAAGATTGGTTCCTTTTCTCACTCCTACTCTCCTGATTACGTATTCCTCCATCTTGGGGTCCCTCATCTCTCTTTATCTATCACAGTCCTAACTACCCTGTATGCTTTGTTGTGTTACTGTTTATGTGCTAGATCCTGAGGGTTATTTCTTTGACAGCTCAGAGTTGCTACGATCCATTGGCAATTTGCTCCCGTTTGTTTTCCCCATGGGATTATTTTTTTATTTTTATTTTTTTATTTTTTGATGTCGCAGCTTGTGCCAAGCTTCCAGGGTGATCTCATAGTATTGGGCTTTTTCTTTCCTTTTTATTTATTTTGCCTTAATGACAATCATATGCTGCAAATTTCTTATTCTTTTCCCTCTAGCTTTTATTCTCCTCCTGTGCCTTCATTGTAAGCAAGTGCACCAAAAGACTAGAAAATGTCTCCAGTTGACCACCCACGGGCCCTTAGAAGTCATCCATGAATCTCCTCATACGCCACCTCCCACATAGGGTGCCCTCTTCCTGTACACAGAATGGTAGCTCTGTTGTCACAGTCCAGCTGGTCCCAGAAGCAGAAACATGGTGGCCTTCATTCCTCCCTCTTCTGCGCTATCTATATTGAATAGACCGCTAAATCTCAATTTGCCTGCCTCTTAAGTGTTCCTTAAATTCATTCTCCTTTCTGTACTGTGCTGTTGCCTAGTTTTCAGCCTTGTTCTCTTTAACCAAATTTAACCCTAAATTCTGACAACTCTACTGTCTTCATTGTTTGAGGTCACCATCAGATCATGATTCTTCCACACTGACCGGAGAAAGAATCATACCTATAACTTCCTTTCATTCATATCATGGATGAGAAGATTGGTGTTCTCATGAATAGCCCTTGGAGTATTTGCTCATGGCATAGGTGCTGCAAATACAGTCCTTGGGGTTCACTTAGAGCTGGCTTACAACAGCTTCAAAGAGTGGAAAGTGCAGGATGCCTAGCAGGGATGCTGGTAGTTCTTTAGCATGACAGATCTTTGTATCCTTCTCATGCCTTTCTCTTCAGCCCTCCGCTGCTGTGCTGCACACTTGGCGCTGGGCAGCAAGCAGCTCTCGTGTTCTCTTGCCTGAGTTCAAGCATAACTGCTTCCCTGTCTTGGGAAGCCCACAGTAACACCCACATCCTTAGTGTGTGAAATGAAGGTGTCAGATGGGTAAGTAAGGCTGAGTGGTTTGTTTCTAATGTGGACTGATTTGGGGGGTGGGGCGTGTCACAGAGATGATGACTCAGCCGTTAAGAACATATTATCCTTGAAGAAAACTGAGTTTGATTCCCAGAATGCCCAGAAGGCAGCTCACAATAGCCTCTAATTCCAGCTCCAAGGAATTTGAAGCCTCTGGCTGTGCATCTGCACTTACATGCATGTATTCACACAGAGACACATACATGTAACTAAAAGTAATTTTAAAACATTAAGGCATTAAATTGACAAAAATTGCATTTTTATCATGTCCAACTGAGCACATTTTGAGTTTTGTACATCTTGGAATGCTAATTTTGAGTGTTCTTTCTGTAGTCTCCTGTGGCACCCATGTCCCCTCTGAAACAGCAGATTCTCATAAAGTTGCAGTGCCTCATTTAGCTTAAACTCCAAAATAGTAGTGCCTTTCCTATAATGTATGCTGTATATGGAACTGTACTGAATTAAAATAAAGACAGAGACCAGTTTGTTTTGTAAATGTACTTTGCTTTCTTTACACTTAAAGTTGTGAGAACGAAAAATCACTGTCAGGAATTGAACTTGCTGAAGCTGGTAGTAAGTGGACTTGGAGAATTTTGAACAGAGGACTAGCATGAAGAGAGTGGTATTTAGGGAAGATAAACAATACTCCATGTCTTAGTCAGGGTTTCTATTCCTGCACAAATATCATGACCAAGAAGCAAGTTGGGGAGGAATGGGTTTATTCAGCTTACTTCCACATGGCTGTTGATCACCAGAGGAAGTCAGGACTGGAACTCAACCAGGTCAGGAAGCAGGAGCTGATGCAGAGGCCATGGAGGGATGTTCCTTACTGGCTTGCTTCTCCTGGCTTGCTCAACCTGCTCTCTTATAGAACCCAAGACTTCCAGTCCAGAGATGGCACCACCAACAAGGGGCCCTACCCCCTTGATCACTAATTGAGAAAATGCCCCACAGCTGGATCTCATGGAGGCACTTCCCCAACTGAAGCTCCCTTCTCTGTGATAACTCCGGCCTGTGTCAAGTTGACACACAAAACCAGCCAGTACACTCCATAAACAAGCTTTTGTTATTGGTTTAAGCCATCACAGCGTGGGCAGTTGAGGGTGTCTGACTAGAGAGAGACTGAACATGGGCTGAAAGGCACAGCTTTCAGCGTAGTTTCCTCTGGGCTTTTGTCTCCACAGTTGCTCAAGTGGGATGCAAATTATTGAAGGTAAAAGAGAATGCCAGAGTTATTTTTACTTTTGAACAAAGCATATTTCTATAAAATACCCAAGTAAGCCATCTTCATAGTACCCGTGAGAACTATTTATTTGTGGGAGAACTATTTATTAATTGTGGGGAGAGTTTGTGTGTATGGTATTTTAAAAATAAATTTATAAAAGCAGAATCCGTAGCGGTAGCCTAGTCTTCTAGTCAGTGAAGTTTTTGTTTTGATATTACTCTTAATTATGAAGAAAGCATTCCGTTTGGTTTCCCATGCCTGGTCTGCTTTGTGGCTTGGCATTCTAATTGTAGTATTGTGGTTTGCCTCACTCCCAACCCATTTGCATTTTGTACTTAACTCATGTGACTGTTCCCTGGTTAAAGTTTATCCTTTGTTGTTTTGGACCATGTTACTCTGCTTTATTCTGCATATTATTAGCCATTATAAACGTCTCAACTGATAGTTGCTTTATTTTTTTAATTGCAGGGATATGACTCACTGATTAAAGAGAAGGTTTCCAAGTACTTTGCACTTTTAGCTGTGTATTATGGATACTAAGGAAGAGAAGAAGGAACAGAAGGAACGCAAACAGAGTTATTTTGCTCGGTAAGCATTTATTTTGCAACATTATATCAGTGCAGTGCTTTAAAACACTAGCAAAGCAGAAGACTTGGACCTGGACAACTACTTAGCCCTTTGTGTTCTGTGTGATTGTTCAGCAATAGAGCTGGTGACCAACAAAAGTTCAATATCCATCACTCTGTCCTTTGTAAATGACCTCTTTTCTACTTTTGATGTTTTTCTGGGCCTACAACCTCTCAGAGGGTATAGCACGTTGGTGCTGACCTGCAGGATGCTTGGACCTTTGTTTTAACCTTAGGCTCTTAGCACCTGCTGGTTAGGAACTCAATTGGCTGAGCACTAATGTAAAATCTTTATGAAGAATCGCTACTAAGAAGTGTGTGTTTTATAGATGGACTAGATGAGACAATGTCACTAGAGTCTGCATCTTTGACTCGTCACAGCCTCAAGCAGCTGTTTGGCTGCCACTACTCATAATTAAGTGATCGATAATGATAATGTGGTCTCAGAGCCATCCTAGGTTTCAAGTACTCATTATGGGCTTGGTATGCTTAAGAGCTGAATTTAGCCTTGTTCAATCTCCAACCCTCAATCTATGCTTGTAAAGATACACTTCTTGTTTACTAAAATATAAGTCTTGGAACTAAAACCAAAGAATTTTTTTGGTCAATATATTTATACAGAAATTAAGTTTTAGACTTTTAATAGGATAAAAGCAATAGATTGATGACTTACAGTGCATGAGTGCTTTAGCTGTACAACTTCAATATAAGCCTTGGACATAGGTTATTTTATCTTCATTTTACAAACAAGGCTCAGAAAATGTTTCATCCACTTCCTGCAGCTCCAGAGTCAGTATTCAAACACAGGCTGTCTCCAAAGGACCCACCCCAGTCAGAATAATAAATCACAAATTGGGCACTTAGGAAAGGAAGAATTGAAGTATTTACTGTAGCAGAGTGTTTCCTGCTCTTAGGAATATAGTAAGAAAATAGGGGAAGGAAGAAATCAGCCATGTGATGGATGAACCATTAGAAAAATAGTACATTCAGTGTAAGGACTATCTAACTCTTTCTTTGAGATTGTGTGTAATAGTAAAGAAATCCTGTATCCTTCAGTCACTTCTCCCTTACATGTTTCACATCTAGGAAACTGGCATTGATGTGGGTGCCACCTCATATATGTGTGTGTGTGAGTATGTGTGTGTACACGTGTGCATATTTAGTTACATGCACTTCTATCTTGTGAGTAGATTTATTTGGCGAGTATCACAGTTAACCTCAACTGCTGTCTTCATAAAATGGATACTGTGTGCTTCCCTTTTGTAACTGTGCTTGGTTCCCCCACTCTCCTTGACACCTTTTTAACTATTTAGTGGATTCTCAGACTTAATTTCTCAATCCAAGACTATGATATAAATGAAATCATATACCATATTACCTTTGGTAATAAGATTTATCTTCCCCTCTCTGATTCATTTATGATCTAACCAAGTTGTTGCATGTATTGGTTACCAATAATTTGTTCCTTTGTGTTAAGTGATTTTGTTCCATGGATGGACAGATGTTAGCTTTTTAGTTGTTTTTCCATTGAGGAACATTTCTCCTCCTGGTTTGGGCTGTTTATAAACAAAGCTTCTTATTACCACCAGACTGCAAATTTTGTGTGAACACAAGTTTTCATTTCTCTAAGTTAAATCCTCAATTGTTGGGTCAGTAATAAATTAACATTTTACTTTATAAGAAACTGCCAGTCTTTCCAGAAAGAATGGTTGTATCACATGACGTTCCCGCCAGCCATTTATGTGTGATCCTGTTTGCACTGTCACTAGCATTTGATGATGTCAAGCACTTACTTTAGCCATTTCAATGAGTGTGCAGTAAGAGTTCATTGCAGTTTTAATTAATGCCTGATGAACATTATGTATACATACTAGCGGCTGTTCATAAATATACTGCCTCCTCTGGATCTTCAGTGAAATTTATCTACCGGGCTTTTTCCCATTTTTTAATTGAATCTCCTGGCCTTTACTGTTGATTTTGAGGGACTTGTTACACACTTTAGGTATAGTCTTTAATGGGATGGACAATTTGAAAATATTCTGGTACAGCCAGTAGCTTGGGTTTTTTTTTCCTGTTTGTTTTTTTATTTTGTTTGTTTGTTTTTTTTTTCCTTTTAGTAGAGAAAAAGTTTTAAATTTGGCTTTGGTTCAGTTTATCAGCTTCTGCTTTTGTTAATTGTGCTTCAGGTGTCAAGGGTGACATTTCTATCCCTGTCCTAGATTCTAAATATATTCTTTTCTGCTTTATTTTCTAAAGGCTTTTAAATAATATTTTGTTTTATATTTAAGGTTTTATTCCATTTTGAGCTGTTTTGTATGCAATGTAGAATTTAAGCCAAAGTTCTTGGGTTCCTGGCCCTTCTTTTTCCCTTCTCTCTACCGGTGCCCTGTGGAGACAGTTCTAAAACACTTTCCTAGTCTTGCTACAAAGGGATCTCCACATCCCAATACTAACATGTTTGATGATGAACAATCTGCTCCATGTTACCTTCTTGTCATGTAACTGTGAAGGGAGCCCCGTTAAAAGCATGCACACCCACACAGGGAAAACGTTTTTGAGCCCGTAAGCATCCACTAATCTGTGATGTGCACCTTGTCCTCTTCTGAAAGACAGCCAGAGGAAGAGCATGCTGGGAAGGCTTTTGTGTGACCTCAGCAGTTTCCCAGGTAGACCAAGGTGAAACATCAGTGGGGCCTTAAGACAGATTAATAGATTTGATGTGAGGAAATGTAGAGAGCAATGGGCAAAGGAGAGAGATGGACAGACAGAGAAATACAGACAGAGATAAAGAGAGAGACAGATACAGAGAAAGACAGAGATACAGAGAAAGAAGGAGAATGGGGAGAGACAGAACAGAAAAGAGGAGGAAAAGAAAGAAAAAGAGGAGGGAGGGTGAGAGAGATAAGATGGAGAGAGAGGAAGAGATGCGGGAAGGAAGGAAGGGGAGAGAGAAAGAGATCACCTTGTAGTTTAGCTATACAATGAAGGCCAGAAATGGTGACATTTTTAAAAAGCAAAAAGCAAAACAGCAAAAAGCCCCTACAAAATTTAAAACAAAGCTCCAGAAAAGATGAAAGAAAAAAAGAAAAGAGAAATAAAAAGGAGCCCCCCAGCCCCCACCCCAGCCCAGACTCTAAATCTTTCAAATGCTTCGTGATGAAACTGGAATTGTTATAAGGAGTTGCTCAATGGAACTTACCTGAGAGCCAATTTCTGGCCACACAGGTGGATTTTTCTGGGGCAGTGTACTTAAGAGCAGTCCAAGCAAGTCAAAGCAATCTCTGGAGAAACACAAAGTCAAACCAAGGGCGAGACCAAATTGATGCAATCCTAGCCTTTCTCTAAAGTCAATTACATACTTTCCTTAAACTCTTGTGCTCAGAGAAGAGTAAAGGCAAGGTCTGTCCTGCTCTGCTCACCACTACTGTATGTATCTGAGGGCCCAAACTCCTTTCAAGTTAGTAAGTAGTCATTGTGTTTCTTTTGTGCAATTTTCTCATGTGGTTTCATAAGCATTGTATGACTTTGCTTGGTAAATACCCTTTTACCAACCTTCTCTTTCATTGATGTGCCTTTTGCTTACAGCAAGGTTAAATTTAAAAGTCTACTGTAAATGGGCATAGTGCCATGAGCTTGGATTCCTAGCTTCTGAGAGTCTGAAGGAGATAGAAGTACAAAGAGGAGGGAAGGTCTCAAGTTCAATGGGAACTTGGACTTAGTAGTGAATCCCAGATCAGCTTTAGTAAATTTAAAAAAAAAGTTATACTTGAATAATCCTGTATTGAATAGTTATTTGAAATCTAGCTGTATAGATTTAAAGCAGGACAGAGGATTCCAACCAGTTGGATTTACTCTGCTAAGTCCCAGCGAGCTTTTAGGATGTCTTGACCTTGGCCACTTGGTTTTTAGGAGCTTCCATAGAGTTGTTCTTTAATGAGATTGGATGACTCTTGGGACCTTTTTTTCGTGTTTTTCCAAAAGATTTGCAAATATATATGCATTTATTAGCCCCTTGATCCTTTTTTTAGTTAGTTTGTTTGTTTGTTTGTAGAACATGATTGTAATATTTTCAGCTGTTGATATTCAACAAACAGAATGGTTATTTTAAGATATATTTTGTTTTTATGTCTCCCTTTTTATTTCTGATTTTATTAAGTTGGATACTGTCTCTGTGCTCTCTGGTTAGGGCCTTGAATTCCTGATCTTTCCAAGACTTTTATCATGAAGGGATGTTGGATTTTGTCAAATGCTTTCTCAGCATCTAATGAGATGATCATATGGTTTTTTTTCTTTGAGTTTGTTTATGTAGTAATTACGTTGATGAATTTCCATATATTGAACCATCCCTGCATCCTTGGGATGAAGCCTACTTGATCATGGTGGATGATTATTTTGATGTGTTCTTTGATTCAGTTTGCAAGAATTTTATTGAGTATTTTTGCATCAATATTCATAAGGGAAATTGGTCTGAAATTTTCTTTCTTTGTTAGGTCTTTGTGTGGTTTAGGTATAAGAGTAATTGTAGCTTCTTAGAACAAATTGGGTAGAGTACCTTCAGTTTCTATTTTGTTGAATAATTTGAGGAGTATTGGTATTAGGTCTTCTTTGAAGGTTTGATAAAACTCTGCACTAAAACCATCTGGTCCTGGGCTTTTTTTGGTTGGGAGACTATTAATGACTGTTTCTATTTCATTAGCAGATATGGGACTGTTTAGATCATTAATCTGGTCTTGATTTAACTTTGTACCTGGTATCTGTCTAGAAAATTGTCCATTTCATCCAGGTTTTCCAGTTTTGTTGAATATAGGCTTTTGTAGT
The DNA here is from genome assembly GCA_019843815.1 of Montemys delectorum. Classification (NCBI taxonomy): domain Eukaryota; kingdom Metazoa; phylum Chordata; class Mammalia; order Rodentia; family Muridae; genus Montemys; species Montemys delectorum. The sequence continues at coordinate 25,516 of JADRCD010197203.1, read as the reverse complement.
AGGATCTCATCATATTTTGGATTTCCTCAGTGTCTGTTGTTATGTCTCCTTTTTCATTTCTGATCTTGTTAATTAGGAAACTATCTCTGTGTCCCCTTGTTAGTCTGGCTAAGGGTTTATCTATTTTGTTTATTTTCTCAAAGAACCAGCTTCTGGTTTGGTTGATTCTTTGTATAGTTCTTTTTGTTTCTATTTGGTTGATTTCAGCCCTGAGTTTGATTATTTCCTGCCTTTGACTCCTCTTGGGTGAATTTGCTTCTTTTTGTTCTAGTGCTTTCAGTTGTGCTGTCAAACTGCTGGTGTATGCTCTCTCCAGTTTCTTTTTGTAGGCACTTAAAGCTATGAGTTTTCCTCTTAGGACTGCTTTCATTGTGTCCCCTAAGTTTAGATATGTTGTGGCTTCATTTTCATTAAACTCTAGAAAGTCTTTAATTTCTTTATTTCTTCCTTGACCAAGTTATCATTGAGTAGAGTGTTGTTAAGCTTCCACGTGTATATGGGCATTCTATTGTTTGTGTTGTTATTGAGGAGCAGCCTTAGTCCATGGTGATCTGATAGGATACAAGGAATTATTTCAATCTTCTTATATCTGTTGAGGCCTGATTTGTGACCAATTATATGGTCAATTTTGGAGAGGGTACCATGAGGTGCTGAGAAGAAGGTATATCCTTTTGTTTTAGGATAAAAAGTTCTATAGATATCTGTTAAATCCATCTGTTTCATAACTTCTATTAGTCTCACTGTGTCCTGGTTTAGTTTCTGTTTCCATGATCTATCCATTGCAGAGAGTGGGGTGTTGAAATCTCCCACTACTATTTTGTATGGTGTAATATGTGCTTTAAGGTTTAGTAACGTTTCTTTTATGAATGTAGATGCCCTTTGATTTGGAGCATAGAGGTTCAGAGTTGAGAATTCATCTTGGTAGATCATACCTTTGATGAATATGAAGTGTCCCTCTTTATCTTTTTTGACCACTTTAGGGTGAAAGTTGATTTTATTCAATATTATAATGGCTACTCCAGCTTTTTTTGGGGGACCATTGGCTTGGAGAATTGTTTTCCAGCCTTTTATTCTGAGGTAATGTCGTCTTTGTCACTGAGGTGGGTTTCCTGTATGCAGTAAAATGTTGGGTCCTGTTTATGTACCCAATCTGATAGTCTATGTCTTTTTATTGGAGAATTGAGTCCATTGATATTAAGGAAAAGTAATTGTTGCTTCCTGTTATTTTTTTTTTTTTTAGAGCTGGAATTCCTTTCATGTGGCTATCTTCTTTTAGTTTTGTTGGAAGATTATATTTTTGCTTTTTCAGGGATGTACTTCCTCTCCTTGTGTTGGAGTTTTCCATTTATTATCCTTTGAAGGGCTGGATTTGTGGAAAGATATTGTATGAATTTGGTTTTGTCGTGGAATACTTTGGTTTCTCCATGTATGGTGATTGAGAATTTTGCTGCGTATAGTAGCCTGGACTGGCATTTGTGTTCTTGTAGGGTCTGTATGACATCTGCCCAGGATATTCTAGCTTTCATAGTCTCTGGTGAGAAGTCTGGTGTAATTCTGATAGGCCTGCCTTTATATGCTACTTGACCTTTTTCCCTTACTGCTTTTAATATTCTTTCTTTGTTTTGTGCATTTGGTGTTTTGACTATTATGTGGAGGGAGGAATTTCTTTTCTGGTCCAGTCTATTTGGAGTTCTGTAGGCTTCTTGTATGTTCATGGGCATCTCTTTCTTTATGTTAGGGAAGTTTTCTTCAATAATTTTGTTGACGATATTTATTGGCCCTTTAAGTTGGAGGTCTTCACTCTCTTCTACACCTTATCCTTAGGTTTGGTCTTCTCATTGTGTCCTGGATTTCCTGGATGTTTTGGGGTAGGAACTTTTTGCATTTTGCATTTTCTTTGACTGTTGTGTCAATGTTTTCTATGGTATCTTCTGCCCCTGAGATTCTCTCTTCTATGTCTTGTATTCTGTTGGTGACGCTTGCATCTATGGTTCCTGACTTCTTTTCTAAGAGTTCTAACTCCAGAATTGTTTCTCTTTGTGATTTCTTAACTGTTTCTACTTTTAGTTTTAGGTCCTGGATGGTTTTGTTCAGTTCCTTCACCTTTTTCATTGTTCTTTCCTGTAATTCTTTAAGGGATTTTTGTGTTTCCTCTTTAAGGGCTTCTACTAATTTACTTGTGTTCTCCTATATTTCTTTAAGGGAGTTATGTCCTTCTTAAAATCCTCTATCACCATCATGGGAAGTGATTTTTAGATCTGAATCTTGCTTTTTCGGTGTGATGGCTTATGTAGGACTTGCTATGGTGAGAGAATTGGGTTCTGATGATGCCAAGTAACCTTGGTTTGTGTTGTTTATTTTCTTAAGCTTGCCCCCTGCCATCTGATTATCTCTAGTGCTACCTGCCCTCACTATATCTGACTGGATCCTGTCCTTCCTGTGATCCTGGTTTTGTCAGAACTCCTCAGAGGTCAGCTATCTCTGTGATACTGTGATTCTGGGATCCTATTATCCTGCGATCCTTGATCCTCCATGTATCAGAGTTCCTGGGAGTCAAGCTGCCTCTGGGACACTGAGGTCCTGGTGTGATCCAGCTCCTGGCATCCTGGGATCCTGGGATCCTGTGGACCTGGGTGTGTTAGAGTGCCTGGGAGTGGAGCTTTCTCTGGGTGTTGTAGGACTGGCTGTGGGAGTTCACACCCAAGGTCTGCTCAAAGAACTGGCCCAGACCAGAAGGAACCCATGCCACTGGTCAGGCAGAGTTCCTGGGTCACATTGGTCCCAGTTACTTCAGACATTGAGGCTGATGTTGTGTCCTCCTTTGATCCTCTGATCCTGGGTGTGTTAGAGCACCTAGGAGTGGATCTTCCTCTTGGTGTTTGGGACTGGCTGCAGAGTTTGCACCCAAGGTCTGCTCTGCCCCTTGATCCTTAGCAAATCTTGAAAAAGTAAATGAAAACCTAGGCATGTCATGCACACCTGTAATCCCAGCACTCGGAATTCAGAGGCAGCAGGGTCCCTACGTGTTTCAGAACAGTCTGTGTACATAGCAATTCCCTAGTCAGACAAGGCTAATACAGTGAGACCCATTCTAAAAAAGAAAGAAAGGAAGGAAGGAAAAAAGGAAGGAAGGAAGGAAGGAAAGAAGGAAGGAAGGAAGTTTTTATTGTATCATTTCTTATAATCACTGAGCCATCTCTCCAGCCAGGCATAGTAGTAACCCAACTTTAATCCCAGCACTCAGGAAGCAGAGGCAGACAGATCTCTGTGAGTTTGAGGTCAGCCTGGTCTACATAGTGAGTTCCAGGATAGCCACAGCTACATAGTGACACTCTATCATGAAAACAAACAAACAAACAAACAACCATAATATATATTCATGTCTTCCTTAAAGATTCATGGTAAACTTTCCCGTTCCAATAGAGAGAAACCAAGACAGCTGTGTAGAGAGGAAGATTGCCCAGTGTGGTGAATGAATGCTTAGACAGTGAATTCCAGGCCTCCCTCTGATGGCTGCTTGCACTTTGATCCTCAGCTGGTCTTCATCCCCATAGACTGGTCTCATCTGGTGAACTGCTTCTGTTGTTGAGATCAGGGAGGGAACTCTTATATAGTAAACCAAATCAGAATCACGAGCTCTCCAGAGGCACTCAGGTAGTGCAGTTTGGGAGTAGAAAATTATAAAGTAGAATTATACAGCTCAAAGGGCCTTGAGGAATCTGAGTTTCACATGTGGTTCATAGTTGGGCCCTATGTCCATGAGGCAAAAGTATTAATGATATACCACTGGCTTAACCCTAGGGTACTTAATAGTCAGGGACTGGTAATCAAAGTCACTGACATATAGTAGGGCAGCACACCTGAATTGCAGACTCTCTGCACTACCAGGAAGATGTTGAGGTAGCCAGAGGCCTGGGCTTGTCACCTTTATCTGTGATCACCATCTTTTTCCAGGGTTCAGTGTAACTATTACTCTCTTACTCCATGCCTTGATGTAAGAAAGGCTTGTGAAAATGGATCCATATAATCTTTTTTACCAAACATCTGATAAATACAAATCTTTGTTCCCAGATGGGATTTGGCTCTTATGTAAATTGTGACCTAAAGATGTTGATATCAGGCTGGCAGCAGGCAACCTCTGAGCCCACCTCTGTCTGTTCCCATCTAGAGGATATGCCTCACAACCCTGCCCAAAGCCACATGGCACCTTTTGGCTAGGAGCATCTTATAGAATACAGCTTCTTAAACTGTAGGCACACCCCTGTCTAATAAATGTGTGTGTGTGTGGGGGGGGGTGGGTCTTGAAAAACGTGGCACCAAGAAAAGGTTTCTCAACTTAGAATGACCAAAGTGTAACTGAAATAAAACTTAGAATGAGTTCAGGGGAGTTTTGAGTGGCTTGACCCTGCTCTATTACATAGCTTCCCTACAGCCTTGGATCCAAACACATAGCACATGGCTGTGTGCTGTGGTGCCACTCAGTGCTGGGCACTGCTGCCTAAAACACCTCAGCTCTTATTTGAGACTGCAGAATGTTGTGAACTGCAGCATGTTTACTGTATATACAGGTTCTCTGCTTTTGTAGAAACACAGTTTAATTATAGAAAACAAAGACTACAGTATTTCCTACTCTTATTCCTTAGCATCTAAGTATCAAGTTAGTATGTCTGGATTATGCTGTGTCATAATGCTTGTTTTTTTAAAAGTATAATAATTATTATTATTTATGTATATATGTATATGTCTCCATATGAATGAAGAGGGCGGAGGGATGTTGGGTTCCCTGGAGGTGGAGTTACAGGCAGTTGTGAGCTTCCAGATGTGAGTGGTAGGAATTGAACTTGGGTCCTCTGAGAAAATGATATGTGTTCTTAACTTTGAGTCATCACTTCAAACCATAATGCTTGTTTTTTTTTTTTTTTTTTAAATTGCTGTTTGAATTGCTGAGCTGAGTTTAACTTAAAAAATTATATGAATCTAAGCTTGGGATTGGGGCAGAATGTACAATATAATAGTTTCAGCAATGGCCTTAATCATACCTGTACCCTTTGTGCTGTGTATTTATGGAGTGACATTCTCAGCCTTGACAATTATAAAATAAAAAGGTAGGTCTTTTCTGAAAAATATTGGAAATGCTAAATGTCCAATTGCCAGATAAGAGTTATTTATTTATATAAAAATAAACAAATTCATCTGTCTCATTAATATAGAGTTGTCTTCCTCTTCAATAAATGATAAAATTATATAAATGCCAAAATTATTTTAAAGTGAATGGATGATTTATTATCAGTAAATATTTAATCTATATTTGTGCTTATAATACCTACATATCTAGAGTCATGTACAAGTTTCTCAAGTTAAAAAGCATAATGTTAGATGTGGAAAAGTTTGAAGAGTTCTTTTGTAGGTTAACTCAGGCTATGTGACTTGCTGTTCTCATACTGTGGGTGGAACAGACACCCATGGGGAATCCTGGCAGCTTACAACTAACTTAACCCATTTTAAATTAAAGTGGAAAAAATTCACTCTAGCTTCTAGAATTTCAAGTTGTTTATAAAAGACCTTTGTAAAGTACTTTGTTTGTGTCTGAAGGTATCCTGTACTATGTTTAACCAAGTAAATCCATCTACAATATTGCTACTATTTGATATTAACCAGCCACGGTGGTAGGAAACACAGTTTGCATACTTCACCTCTGTGATAGGGCTTTGAATTCAATCTTTTTTCAAAGTGACTGGTTTCTCATAATAGACATGAATACAGAAATACACCTGACGCAAGTTATAACTGGCTATGCTGCCAAATTACTCTTCCTCCCCACATGCTCAGAGCAGAGTTGGTGCCATGTGAACTGTTGTCCTTTTAAACTGAAGTCCGTGGACTGTTTGATCCTGCTGGCCATCAGTTGACTGGCTGTCCATTTGAAGTCTTAGGAGATACCGGTTACCAGTTATCAGATATTTCCGATTACACGTTTTCACTGTATTGACACTTGAAAAGCAAATGACACAGTTTTAGGAAGATGGTCACTGTTAGGTTTACACTTACTCTGTCAGCTTCACTGTGCTTGCTGCTCCCAGAAGGTGATGGTGTATGTGAGCATTGACTGGCGCTTTACAAAGTGCCTTTGAAAGCATTTGCTTTATGGGCACATTGATCTTGTGAGCAGCTTGAATACACGTGATGAATCTATTGCTCAAGTTGTTTGTTGGGTAGCATGCTCGGAGTGACTCACAGCTCTGCCTAAGGAGTCTGCAATATATTCTGCATAGTTCTCATTTGTTTATAGTTTGTAGTCCATCTCCTCTCAAAATGCCACCTGGCAGGAGAAGATTCTTAATGGCTTAGAGCGCCTTCCATGAGCTAACACCGTCTTTGGCATATAACCAGTGTTAAATATTTAGTGACCATGTGAAAGACAGATTATGTTAAACATCATCTTAAATGTAGACTATAAATGGATAGTGAGCCTTAATTTTTATCACCATAAGGTTTGCCATACTCAGTGAGTTTATTAATCTTAAAACTATTAAGAATATTTCATAAGCATTGCTTTCTTTGGCTGGTTTACTAATCAAACTTTTGTGTGCACAGTGCTGTTGTTTAAATCTTTTTTTTTTTCTATCAGACCTGGCAGCTCTTAAGGGAATATTTACATATTCATACTGTTCTTTACTGGGGAAAACATCTACAGTCAAGTATGACTTGCTAATGTTTCCTGGAAATGTTTAACTTTTTTCTAGTGATTAAAAAGGAGCTTGGGAATACTTAGCCATTAGCAGTTAAAATTGTGTGTTTTGCACCCCTTTAAGGAGCAGGTTGAGCAAGTTGATCGAACCCCAAGTACCACTTTGCTTTCTAAGCTGTAGGTTACAACCCACTAGGGAGAGGTAGGTCAAGAGTTCAATTCAGTAGATGGAAGCAGCAGTTAAAGTCTTTCATTGACACATAATCACATATATTTATGAGGTATAGGGTAACATTTCAATGCATGTATATACTATATAATGATCAGATCAGAGTAACTGACATGTTTATAACCACAAACATTTACTGTATTTATTTCTTTGTATTCAAAATCTTCTCTATTATCCACTTGACTGGTTCTCTTAAAGCTCCTGGATAGTTGAGGATCGCCTTGAACTTGCAACCACTCTGTCTCACATTCCCAGATGCTAGGATCATGGGAGTGCTATACCTTTTTGTTTGGCTGAATCTACGCTTTTGGGAGGCTTCTGTTCTGGTTTCCATAGTGGTTGTATAACTTGTCAGCCCTACCAATGGCGTGTGTGAATTTTCTGTCTTCCGTTCTCCCCACTCATTCACAGTGTGGTCACATGCTATCTCATTATGTTTTTTAAATTTCATTTTTCTAAAAAAATTTCATGCTTAATGATGTTGGACATTTGTATTTGTGTGTTGTTTGCTTTACTTTTATTTACTCGCATCATGTTTGATGATGTGAGCCATTGTGGTTGTCATCCTGCTTGACTGTAGGCGCCTTCACATGTTGACTCCTCTGAAGAGACCCGTTTTTATGTATTTGTTGGTCATTATACAACTGCTTTAGGGAAATGCCTATTCAGATTACTTCTTATTTTTTTAACCACATTAACAGATTAGGACATAATGGTTTAGAGTGGGTAACCTGGATGAAGTAGAGATGGTAGTTTGTTATGTAGTATCAAAATAAACAGCTTGTGAAAATTTTCTTATACATATTTTAAGTATACACACACGCACGCGCGCGCACACACACACACACACACACACACACATACACACACTAAATAATTTTTATTGTGTACCGTGCTTTAAAATTTTTACATTGTTATATAAGTCCCTTTGGTTAGTATCTTGGGAATGAGTTTGCTTTATACCTTTGAGTGTCTTTGAAATTGTTTCTCTAACAGGTATTAACATTGTATCTTCTAAGAATGTTTCCCCACACTGTAGCATCATGGCTCTATATTAAGGTTAGCTCAGGGTTAACAACATGTGTATTTAGCCTGAAATCCCAGGGCAGTCTGGATGCTCCACATCCTAGAAGACCAGTACATGAGCCTAACAACCCTCTACCAAACTGCTGTCATGAAGCTCAGGCTACTCATGCTTTGGGGCTTCCTACAGGTCCCGGTCTGTGGAGCAACTTACAAGCCATGGATCTCAGGCGTAGGTTTTGTTGTTGTTGTTGTTGTTGTTGTTGTTTTTTTTAATGTCTCTAAGAGAGATTTAATAGTACTATGTCCTTGATGAGGTTGTTAACATGATTGAGTAAGCTAAAAATTATGGTCTTGGGCTGGTGAGCTGGCTCTTGCAGAGGACTGGGTTCAGTTTGCAGCACCCACATGGTGGCTCATAACCATCCAACTCCATAACCAACTCCAATTCCAGGTGATCCAACACCTTTGGAACATAGCAGGTACTTGGTACACACATCTTGAAATACACACATGGAGCAAAATCACTCATTCACATTTTTAAAAACTTCTAAAAAAAAAAAAACTTTAAAATACATGATCGTAGGAACAATACCATAAAAATAAGTGCTTATTGAACTTTGTGTGATGGCATTTACTTGTAATCCAACATAAGACAGAGAGGCGGGAGGACTGTGAATTCAGGACTGATCTGGGTAGCATAGCAAGGCATGGCTGATATAAGAGAAACACTTGTAAATTCAAGGAGTTTGTAGAATTCTTGAAATTTTTCAAGAAGCGTGTTTTCGATGACATCCAACATGAAATGACACAGATTGTCGGGGGGGAAAAAGTGTGGTAAACTATCCTCGGACCATGATCCCTGGGTTCTTGTGTGTGTGTATGTGTGTGTGTGTGTGTGTATACTCACATGTGCATATATTCCTTATGCTTTTGTGTCTCATTTTTTTTAAAGATTTACTTTAAATCCTAAAGGTTAAGATTTAATCTTTGTGTGGATATTTTGTCTGTGGCCCTTAGATCACTTTGTCTCATGACTATGAACTGAGTATTTGTGCTACTCCTCCTAGAATTTATATATAAAATTAAGTGCTTGATATAGTAGTATCAATAGGAGGAACCTCTTGGAAGTCATCAGGCTGCGTAATAGGGCTGATGAGAGTTCAGGACAAGAAAGTGCCCATCCATCAACCAGGAAGAGGCCGTTAGAAGGAGTCAAAATGATCAGCACCTTGACTCTATTCAGCCATGAGAAGGGATGGTTTAAGCAGCATAGTCTCGAGTACTTTTGTTCCAAGCAACAAATATCATGAAGACGCGTACGCATCTGGCACCTTTCACTGTTGCCGGCACAATGAGTTTCACTAAAATAAAACTGGGTTGTGGACTGGAGCTTTGTGCTTCAGCTGTGGAACGTCATAGCTGCCACTTGAAACTCAACCATTGATGATTCTAGCAGAAATCCCATTTCCACTCTTTTCATTTTTTTCTTCAAACTCCCTCCCTATAGTCCACACTGGCTAATTTACCATGCTCCTGCCTCGGGTTTGTGAGTGCTGAAATTACAGATGTATACCACCATGTTCAACTTTAGGAGGTTTCCTTGTTTTCTCCTAAAAACTTGCATCTGAAAATTTCACTCAGCATCAGTCCTCCCACCATCCTCACGCCTTACGTGCTGACTGTGGGCCATCGTCTCGGCTGATGAGGTCCAGACAACTCCCACTTGTGTCCTAGATGTGATTTAGCATCAGTTGGCTCCCTCTTATCACCACTGTTTTGATCTCTTCCCCTGATTTCTGTTTCTTATACTTTGCTCCCTTTTCAAAACCTCTTTTTTTTCCCTTGCATTCTTCAGCATGCTCTTATTATATCCTGTAATGTGTATATTACTCCAGAAGACCCATCCTGAGTTGGGGCATCACCTCTTGAGGCTGCTCCAGTTTCATTCTTCTCCTTAGCGGACCTTGAGAGTGTTAGGGGCCATTCTAAACCTCTCTTGGGACCCTTGACACAGTCACTCTTGGAGTATATCTAGTAATGCTGTCCTTTTCTCTGCCTTATTTGTAACGTATTATTTACTGTTAGTTCTTTTCCAGTTTCTTGATTCCTTACAAAAATCTAGCCCTGTGTGTCATATTCATCAGTTGCGAGTGATTTGTCTGCTGTGAATAATAGTTTGTAGATGATTCACTACTTGATAGAGACTGACTTGCATTCTGTATAGCCTCATAATAACCCTTACAAAGTAGTTCCTATTATCATCCTTATTGATAGAGTTGTTACATCTTAGATGTGGTATGCTACTAGCTCAGGGTCACCTAAGGGATTGGCTAGGGATGCAAGTCTCTCAGTCCGTTTGTCTGGCCTCTCTACCACATTTGATCACTATTGTTCTTCATGAAGCCATGTTGATTTGCATTTTATAGAACCCTTTGAGTTCAAAGTACAAGGATAAGTAAGAATCACCATTAAATGATAAAACAATTAAATGTAAGTACTAGATTTGTAATTGTGATTTTTCACTTAAGGTTTTCTTAAGAACTTTGGAACAAACTGGAGATGCTATGGTTTTGAAGAAACTGCCTGACCCAGCAACAACAGAGTCTTCTGACCTTGTCTTTGTGTGGTTTGACAGCAATTCGCTTGTTGTTTATTTTGGTGTATTCAGTGTAGGATCTTCCAGCTTAGTTATATCTGACGTGAAAATGCTGACAGCCTTTAGCTGTGGGGGCATTTTTATACTCTTTTCTTTTTCTTTGTTTATAGTTCAATATAGATACTACACGAACAAGATGGCCATGTCTCACTTTGGGGGACACTTATCCTTATTTTACATTTCTATTATGTAATTTTTTCAACAGACATCTTCATGTCAGTATATAGTACACTTTGATTACATTCCTCCCTAATACCCCACTACTCTCTTTTCTTTGCCCTTTCCCTCCTGTCAGTTGCCTCTCTCCCACAGTTTCACTTCTCTGTTTTTGCCCTTTGTTCGTGCATGATTTTATGGATAAAGACTAGGAGCCACAAATGAGAAATGTCTGACAGAATTAGTTTAGTATGGTGTTTCTGGTCTTTGCCCTGTCTTTGATGGTGCATTCTTGTTGAGCACACAGCAGCGCTGTGTGCTTGTTTTCACTTTTCCCATCTCACACCTAAATCAAAACTAAACTGGAATGTGTAGCAGGCCAGCTTTAAGGAGACTTTGTAAGGTACAGGTTGGTTGATAATTTGCAGACTTGATTCTGAATCAAGCCAAAAGTGAAGATGCTAGCAACAGGGAGTACCCATCTCAGTGTTTGGGGTGGGAGTAGGGGTGAGGGTGAATTGAATGAGGAACTTTTATGTTTGTACTGAAGCAAGACAGCATTAGTGGCTGCTGAGGGGAAGGAAAGGGTCTTTGCTAATAAATCCTGTTACTTGCATGCGCAACTGATTTTATTTGAGGAAAAATCATAGATGACTTGGAGTTAGGAAGATGGAGAATGTGGCTTAACGGCTGTAAGACGAGATAGGGAGTGTTTGGGTTCAGAGAATGGTGACCTAGGTCGATTAGATATGCAAAGCCCTCAGGTGCAGATGGATTAATACAATTTTAAATGTTTCTAAGAGTTTTATTTATTAGAACACTTGGTAAGGTAGATGGACAAATTGTAACCATTTGAATTTATGAGGTACTGAAAAGCCATTTATTTGTGTTTTAAATATTTTCTAAACTAAAGAAAAACATTATGTCGATGAATCATTACTCTACCTTTTGCAAATATAATTTGATCACATATTTAAATACATTTAATCATACAGAATACATCTATAGTATGCAACAGAATTGAACCAAAATAGATCCCCTTTGGAACACACGAAGTCGTTTACATCCAGTAGCAGCTGTGGGTGATTTGCATCAACTCTCATTCCCCTCATTTTCTACCCGTGTGAGACTGCCTGGGTTAATTGTGACAACTATGCGGAACATATACTTTACAGTTCATATCTACAGGGGGTTTGTTTTAGATGTTACATAATGTGTGACATGAGGCAGATGTACTGTGATATTTCAGGGTAATTTTGTCAGCCATAGAAACAGACTGCTGATGGAGTTATTGCTTCCAGAAAACTGAACAGATGCTACTGGGATCTCTGGTGAAAACAATCTCCATTTTAATGGTTCCATTTTCTTCCTTCCTTCCCTCCCTCATTCCCTCCCTCTGTTCCTTCCTCCCTTCTTCCCTTCTTTCTTTTTTTTCTTTTTTCTTTCTCTCTCTCTCTCTCTCTCTCTCTCTCTCTCTCTCTCTCTCTCTCTCTTTCTTTCTTTCTTTCTTTCTTTTTTTTCTGTCTATCTGTCTGTCTGTCTGTCTATCTTTTAAGGGCAAAACATTTCCTTTAACTTTGTTAACCCAACAATTTAAGATAGATAACCAGAGAATTTAATTTTTGCTTATTTGTTTGCTTGTTTTGAGACAGGATTACTCTACATAGCTCTGGCTGACCTGGAACTCACAGATATTTGCCTGCCTCTGCCTCCTAAGTGCTGGAATTAAAGGTGTGTGCCACCACCCCTGGCTGAGAATTTAAATTTTTAAAACCACAACAGCAGGTATATATAATTTGGATATTTTTCCTTTATAGAAGTAGGTGTAATGGGAAGCTGCAGAGATGGCTTAGAGGTTAAGAGCACTTGCTGCTCTCTCTGCTCTTGCCGCGTCAACTTGACTGCTCACAATCTAATGCAATTCCAGTTTCAGAGCATCTGGTACTCTCTTCTCACATGAGAATTGCACATGGTACACATTCATACATGCAAGCAAAAGACTCATGTATATAAAAGATAAACCTGAAAAAAGATTTAAAGGTGAGTATATTTGAGGTGTTAAAAAGGAGATAAGATCTGGGTGGTGGCATATGCCTTTAATCCCAACACCCAGGAGGCAGAGGTAGGCAGATCTCTGTGAGGTGGAGGCCAGCCTGGTGTACAGAGTGAGTTCCAGGATAGCCTGGGCTTCACAGAGAAGGCCTGTCTCAAAAAAAAACCCAAAAAACCACACAGTAATATATACAAGTATATTATACATATATGCAAATTCACTAAGATATATGCAAGCAGGTTATTTTTTATAAGAATATATTTTAATATTTAAAATATTAAGATAATATATGAAATATACATATTTATATTATTTTTTTAAAAGTGTTTATTTTAGTTTATGTATGGGTAGTTTGCCTGCATGTATGTCTATGCATGGTATGTGTTCATCAAATTCTCTGGAGATGGAGTTAGAGAGGTTGTGGTTCCATATGAGTGCTGGGGAAAACAATGCTCTTAAACATGGAGCCATCTCTCTAGCCCCTGTTTATAATATCTTTAACAGATCATTGAAACTGTGAAGTGATCAGTTGAGTTATGAACCTAACACATATAATCTTACCTACTTCATTCTTAATCTCCCCTAATGCATGGGAGAAATCATTTGGTGTTTATGTTATCTGATGCAGCTTAGTTATGTAAGACCCCTTCCAGTTCTTCGACTCAAACAATGTGAGCATTTGTTAGCATCCTACAGTGTTCGGATTTGAAATGTGGCATCATCTGTGTCACAGGGTGAAAGGTCTCTACTACTTGGATGCACCTGTTGTGCCCAGAGGGCACAGTGGCGAGCAAAGCAAACCTGCTCCTTGCTGGAGTGAACTTTCCATAGAGACATTAGACTAAGCAAAACACAAATGCTCTAACCATTTAAATTGTGCTTGCTCTGGGGAACATAATGGACTATTATCAAAAGTACTTAGAAGGGCAGCAGGCAGTCTACATAGGAGGGATGTTCCAGGAAGAACTCTGGTCAGAAATGACACTTAAATGTCATGTGATATTCTTTATACCAGGGACAATATGTATCATTAGTGTTTAGTAACTTGATTATGAATGGGAACTCTAGAGGTAATCTTTGGATTTAGAACTTGAGCTCTGGACAGAGAAAAAGAGATCCTTGTCTAGCTAGGGGAAGTGCTTAGCTGAAAAGGCCATAAAGTGACAAAAACTTTCCTCCTCTATTTGCAGGGCTGTCAGGGAATCTTGAACAGATGCTTTAAAGGGGAAACATTCAAGAAAGAAGAGATTTATAAGGACAGTCATGTGAGGCAGCATGGCGGTATTAAGTTTAGACTGAATAGCTAGATGTGTGGAATAACCAATAAGAGGGAACTATAAAAATAGCAGTTTGGAGCAGGAATCTAATGATTTAAGTAGCCATGTGCTAGGCTTGAGATGCTTGTGAGATGTCCAGTGGGACCACTAAATTCACAGTTGGATGTGGGAGGCTAGAGAGAAAACAGAGTGGGGTTGGGTTGACATGGAAGCTTAAGAGTTCTTGGCCCCAACCATGAGAAGGGATGTGATCGTATATGCAGAGGACATAAAGTCAGCATAGAATAGAACTTGGGAGTAAGAAACCAAGCTGAAACTTCAGCACTTAGCGGTCTAGTACAGAAAGGGAAGCAGGAGCGCAAAGGAGGAGGAGTCATGGCAACCACATAAGTAGAATGTGTCAAGGCAGAAGGGAGGTTCAGCACGTTAGAAAGCAATAGCAGAGAGTAAGTGCAGGTGAAGATTGAACCTGAGGTGATAGCCTACCTGCAGCTTGACCATGTTCATATGGTCAAGACTAAAAGGCATCCATTAGGACTGGCCATTTGGAAACTGTAGAGATAGCTCCGCCGACAGAGTGTTCACCTGCAAGTGTAAGGACCTGAGTTCAAGTCCCAGAACTCATGTACGGAAAGCCAAGCATGGTGGCAAGCACTCATAATCCCAAAGCTGGGACACAAACACACACACACACACACACACACACACACACACACACACACACACACATGTGGTCCGCGCTATTTTCCCGCCGGCAGGAATACACAGACACACACACAGGATCCTTCTGCAGCAAACCTTTATTACCATGTGGCGAGGAGAGAGCGAGCCCTGGAGAATGCACTGCTTATATACACCCTGGAGCGGCGTGTTCATCTCTGATTGGCTGTTTGCTCATTACCTCATGAGACGCCTCGGGATAGGCTGTGACTTGGCGCTTTTTGGCCCTAGCACATGCGCAGATGGACTGAGACTTAGCGCGCTCTGGCCCTAGGCACATGCGCAGACTACGTATTAAGGGGAGAAGAAACCGGATGCCGGCGCCATCTTGTAATGGAGGCTGACGGCTCGGGTGCGGCTCTCTACATACACATGACCCCAGACACACACACCTGACCTCATGCACATATGACCACACATATACACACACACACACACACACACACACACACACACACACACGCACACACACACATGACCACACACATACATGCACATATATAACTATATACACACATGCATATACACAGACACATGACTATATACACATATGGACACAGACACATATATACATGACCTCATACACACATACATGACCATATACAAACACACAGTGACACAGGCACTTACATACACAACCATGTGCACACATATACAAACACACACACACACACACACATACACACACATACACACACACAACTGCTTGGGGGTCACCAATGAACGACTGAATAAGAGCACAGGTGGAAGAAGCCTGTTGTATGTTAGTGGAGTCCGAGATTCTAGACAATTCTTTTGGAGCCTTGACTAAAAGGGAAGCCGGAAATCCTTGCTATACCATGAGGGAGATTATAGAATTCTGAGAAGGATGTTTTTAGGATTGAGGAGGAGGTATGAGATTAGGCTTGTTGGCCAATAGGGACCATCCATCAGAGACATCTCTCAGGAAGATTAGAAGACTGACCGACCTCTCTGTAATGGCAGAAGTATAGTAATGTTCATCAAGCAGGGCATGTGCCACACTAGATCGTGTATGGCCTGGCCATCTTAGGCCTGTACTGTGTTGTATAGCTTGGTGGTATGCAGGTTCTCTGTAGCTACTCATTCATAGTGCTGGTTGCTTTTAAAATATGTCTGTTCCAAGTCCTCACGACAGCTTCCTGAGGAAGCTGGTTATTGCCTTTCTCATCTTCACAAGCAATGAATCAGGTTTGATCTCACAGTAACTACCACAGTCACACAGCTAGCTAGCAAGGAGTACTGCTAGCGTACTTCTTACTTCGTTCAGCGTCGAAGCTTTGACTCCTACTACCTTCCTAGTATCTTCCAGACACATTGTCAAAACAGAGAATCCTCTTCCACCGTAGAAAACTTCAATTGCAGTCTTCTAAAAAACTCATTTAAAACTTTTAGTAGCTGAGTTTACAATTCTAAACTCAGAATTTTAATTCCAAAAATGTAATTGTTAGTTTCCAGAAACTTTCATAACTATTAATATTATTATAATATGCCTCATGTGATCTGTCTAAAGATGGTTGAAGAATTCCTGCATGTTTCAGTTTACTAAACATTTTTTATATGTTTTATTTTTTTTGTTTTGTTTTTATTGGATATTTTATTTATTTATATTTCAAATGGTATTCTCTTTCCCGATTCCCCCCCCCCAGAAACCCCCTATCCTGTCCCTCTCCCCCTGCTTCTATAAGAGTGTTCCCCCACCCACCCATTCACCCCTGCCTCCCCGCCCTAGCATTCCTCCACATTGAGGCATCGAGCCTTCATGGGACCAAGGGCATTTTCTCCCATTGGTGCCCGGCAAGACCAGAGGAGAATGAATCTTTTTTTTTTTCTTTTTGTTTGTTTGTTTTGTACTTAGTAGAGATTGAAATCTTGGCTCTTACTGTGGTACAAGCCCAAAATAAGAACAATTTTTAGACATTAGATTTCATTGTAATAAGGCTATACTTCGATGATCCTCACATCACCAAAGGATTTTACCTCCATAGTAGCTAAGCTGAGAGTTGACAGTTCTGCTGCACCAAGAAATGAATTGTAGACACGATTTTTGGATACAGACTTCCTGCTATGGTCAAAGCTATTTGACTTCAGTGAGTGACTTTATTCTCAGCCCACAGAGAACAGGTTACATTCATTTAAGAAATGGTGTGTGTATTAAGATGGTCTATCCATAGAATCATTCACTGACTGTTTCAGTGAACAATGGTTCTGCTTGGAGGGTGGCAGGGACATTGGGTGAGGGTAAGAATTTGGTTCATTAGCTGTGATAATTTGGAAAAGCATTCATCTCAGAGAAAGAGTAACTTATAAAGTCCTCTTCTTCAAACTTGATACAAGAGCTACAAACGTCAAGCAAAGCATTCAGTCTCACTTTTTGTTGTTCTCTTACAAGCCACCTCCCAAGTTAATTGTCTAGGTTTCTTTTGGCTGTATAAATATTTTTGAAATATGTAAGCGGTTCTGAAAACCATAGTATAGTGTAAAAACATGAAATAAACAATACTAATAGAAAGGCTGAGATAGGAGAAGCCTGATTTCAAGACCATTATGTGGTATACACAGCAAGACACTGTCACATACAAACAAGCAGAAAGTGTATATGGATTGTACAATATTGGACCTATTTCTCCAATTACCAAATTAGAGAGACCATTAGATGACAATCAACAAATTTCTAATTCCTCATATTATTGGATTTCAGTCGATTAGGATATGTTGGTAATATTAATTTTCATATTAAGATATTAAGAGGTCGGGCGGTGGTGGCACATGCCTTTAATCCCAGCACTTGGGAGGCAGAGGCAGGTGGATTTCTGAGTTCCAGGCCAGCCTGGTCTACAGAGTGAGTTCTTGGACAGCCAGGGCTACACAGAGGAACCCTGTCTTGAAAAACCAAAAAAAAAAAAAAAAAAAAAAAAGATATTAAGAAAACGTAATTGTCATTTCCTGTTGTTTTTGTTGTTAGACGTAGAATTAGATTTGTGTAGATTTGTTGAAAGGTTACTTTCTTGCTTCTTCTAGGGTGTAGTTTTGCTCCTTATGTTGATGTTTTCCATCTACTATCCTTTGTAGGGCTGGATTTGTAGAAAGATATTGTGTAAATTTTGTATTGTCATGGAATATTTTGTTTTCTCCATCTATAGTAATTGAGAGTTTTGCTGGGTATAGTAGCCTGGGCTGGCATTTGTGTTCTTGCAGGGTCTGTATGACATCTGCCCAGGATCTTCTAGCTTTTATAGTCTCTGGTGAGAAGTCTGGTGTAATTCTGATAGGCCTGCCTTTATATGTTACTTGACCTTTTTCCCTTACTGCTTTTAAAATTCTTTCTTTGTTTAGTGCATTTGGTGTTTTTATGTGTTTTTATTATTATGTGACGGGAGGAATTTCTTTTCCGGTCCAGTCTATTTGGAGTTCTGTAGGCTTCTTGTATGTTCATGAGACTCTTTTTCTTTAGATTAGGGAAGTTTTCTTCTATAATTTTGTTGAAGGTATTTACTGGCCCATTACCTTGGGAGTCTTCACTCTCTTCTATACCTATTATCCTTAGGTTTGGTCTTCTCATTGTGTCCTGGATTTCCTGGATGTTTTGGGCTAGGAGCTTTTTGCTTTTTGCATTTTCTTTGACTGTTGTGTCAGTGTTTTCTATGGTGTCTTCTGCCCCTAAGATTCTCTCTTCTATCTCTTGTATTCTGTTGGTGATGTTTGCATCTATGACTCTTGATTTCTTTCCTAGATTTTGTATCTCCAGGGTTGTCTCTCTTTCTGATTTCTTTATTGTTTCTATTTCCATTTTTAGATTCTGGATGATTTTGCTCATTTCCTTCATCTGTTTGATTGTGTTTTCCTTTCTTCAAGGGATTTTTGTGTTTCCTCTTGAAGGGCTTCTAGCTGTTTACCTGTGTTCTCCTGTATTTCTTTGAGGGTCCTATTTTTGTCTTTCTTAAAGTCCTGTATCATCACCATGAGAAGTGGTTTTATATCTGAATCTTGCTTTTACAGTGTAATGATGTCTCCAGGACTTGCTATGGTGGGAGAATTGGGTTCTGATGATGCCAAGTGACCTTGGTTTGTGTTGTTTATTTTCTTATGCTTGCCACACACCCCCACACCCCCCGCCACCATCTGGTTATCTCTAGTGCTACCTGCCCTTGCTAAATCTGACTGGGGCCTGTCCTTCCTGTGATCCTGGTTGTGTCAGAACTCCTCAGAGTCAAGCTGTCTCTGTGATCCTGTGATTCTGGGATCCTGTGATCCTGGGCTTGTTATAGCACCTAGGAGTGGAGCTTCCTCTAGTTGTTGTGGGACTGGCTGCAGAACTTGTGCCCAAGGTCTGCTCAGGACACAAGGCCAGACATACTGGAAGGAATCAGAACCACTGGGCTGGCAGAGCTCCTATGTGCCTGGTCCCACTGGTCCCAGTTACTCCGGGTGTTGGGACAGATGTTGGGTCCTCCTCACCTCTGATCCTGGGCGTGTAAGAGTGCCTTGGAGTGGAGCTTCCTCTGGGTGTTGAGGGACTAGCTGGGGAGCTTGTGTCCAACGTCTGCTCAGGACACCAGCCCAGAGTGACTGGCTATGTTTTATTGTTTTATACGTCATTTAAAGAATTGGAAGTATAGTTAATGCTGGGAGTTAGAGTACCTCTAGTGGTATTAACATTTTTCTTTGCTGATAGGAATTTTAAAAATAAATTGGCAATTTTATAAACTGGTTTTAGTATATAAGTGTTTTAGTGTAATCTGTTACAGATGAGTACCAGTCTTTCATGTCTACTTCAAGTGGAGTCTGTGCTCTTGATGGTACTTGTGGCAATGCTGGTATAGCAATGAGATGACTCTTGAGAACACCGTGGGTCTGTTGTAGTGTTCTCTTAGAACTGGAAGCGGCCTACCCGCAGCAGGTCTGTTTCTGCATGTTCATGTGGGCGACACTCAGTGAAATACTTGTGTTTACTCCGTTCTGATAACAGCAGCTTATCTCTTTCCCTGCATAGACAGCTCTGGGTATCTCTAGAACATTTCATGATGTTTTTCTGTGAGTTATCTTTACAGGAAGAGTAACAGTACCCAGTGATATGGCTATTAGATGACTCTCTGTGGAGGCTGAGAAGTAAGAAGAGATGGCATTTTCTAAGTCATGTCAGCTGCCTACAAAGTTTCCCCACTTTCTAATACAGGAACCATGCCTAAAACCTTGTCTAGCCCACCTTGTGAAGACTACAGTTTCCATGATACCACAATAGACCTTTTCCAGCCTGGACTTTACCTTTTCTGACTCTGTGATGTCCCAGGGAACTCCCCGAGTCCCTAGTTCCTTATTTGAAAAATTCTCATCTGTAGAAAGATTTTTCAGATTTTAGTTAAATAAGACATTTTCATGGTCTTATTGAGACCTTGGCATGCTATTCTGTGAACTCCATCTCCATACACCCAACCTGGCAGCACTGTCAAAGTCATGCCTACAGTAGCATGCCGTTATTTTAGTACCCACAGTGGCTAGTTTTTAGCAGCCAGTAATTGATCATTAAAAGATAACAAACCCATTGTCTAATCCCTGTTGCTTTATTTTGGTGGGAATTGGTATCAGGCTGCTCAATATGTTCCTCATAGCAATCTGGTGGGTTGGTTTTTTTTTATTTATTTGTGTGTTTTTGACAAACAGATGAGTTTTATAACTTTTCCTCTAAAATCTTTTGGGACTGTTCAGAAATGATTGGCTCTACAGCTCACAGTTCTCTGTGATGCTCCAGAGCCAACTGGTAATGGTTCTGCATCTCCGAGGATTGCTTCCTATGGGATTAGGTCGTTCATCTTGTCTTTCAATTTCCTCTGAGCCATGGAAGTGTTGTCTTTTTCGGTTGTTAACACATTTATTTGATGCAGCCACAAATGGACTGGAGCTAAAATATTGCATCGACTCAACCTCTTTCACGAGCTACCTTATCCAGTGTGCCACAGGCTGTGCATATGCCAGTCCTTGTCTCATCATTCTCTCAGCATCCCTGACACTTCTGGGTTACTTTCCTGCACTGTTCAAAAACAGCTACTTGTTCAGAGATGTAATTTTCCATCATTCTGTTCCCTGTGTTTGCTTTCCTTTGTGTCAGCTATGCATCTTTTTGCTCACTGAAACCTGACTTCATCAGACTGAATTTGCTTCTCGGCATGCCTTCTTTTGTGATGGAGTTGACAGAACTTCTTTTTAAAGAATGTTATATCCCTCTTGAGCCATTTTCTTTGCATTCTCTAGCTATGAAGTAGTATTCATCTGTCCTGTAATATACAAAACACTTTCTAGAAAAGAATACATGACCTAGTATAATAATATTGCTTATAGTGTAGATGCAATGGATAAGTATTGGAAACAAGGTAATTGCCAAACCTCAGAGGTGCAGGGCAATAAAAAGGACTTCAGAAAAGTCCTGGCTAGCAAAGTATGGTAGCTCACGTCTTTCATCCCACTAGTAGGGAGGCAGAGACAAGCAGAGCTCTGTGAGTTCCAGGTCAGCATGGGTCCAAGCCAGCAAGACATTGTCTAAAGAAGTGGCATTGTGTGTGTCTTCAAGTGTAAGTAACCGTTATCTATGAAGGGAGGAGGAGAATAGCCGGCAAAGAACAGCCATGTGGAGGTGAACACTTATGGAGGTACACAGGTTTTGCATGTGACACCAACACTGATAGATGCTTTGTTTTCTCTCAGACAAATGTGTTTGTTTGTTTGTTTGTTTGTTTATTTTTGATAGTCCTTTTACACTGTCTATTCAATAATTCTATGTATTCCATTTAATTTATAGCCAGTATACTAGGAAGGTAAGATGAAAACATCATTAAAGACCTAGTCTTCAAAATTCATCCTGACAATATAAAGACCCTGGGGAATCCCTTATAGTCTCTTCCCTTAGTCTTTTCACTGTGTGTGACAAGTTCCTCTAGAGTAATTGTTTTGATAACTCTTCAAAAGGTCTACATGTTATGGCTTTCTATACTAAACCATCCTTCCTTGATAATATTTTGCTTGCTTTCAATCTCCCTAAACATATTATTCTTAAAGATAAAGCCCAAAGAATCCCCATCAAATACTTATCAAGCAATTCCAGGACCTATTTGTAACTTTTCAGATAATAACACCCAGGCAGCAGCTCCTTGTACTCCTACCGATGAAAATTTCCCACTGAGTTCGGGAATGAGTCTATGAAGCCACAATCATTGCTTGTAACCTGACTGTTTGCTGTCGGTTAGTAAAGAGCCTTCAGCTAGTTTATGAGAGTCTAGCATTTATAGATGCTTAAAGATCAGTTTCCTGTGAGCTTTGACTGATGGACCACATAAAATCCACAATTCATTGGAGAGAAGTGTGCCAAGTTTACCGTTTGGAAAATTGCTGCTCCATGTGGGAGGTTCTTTATTGGGACTCCTGAAAGCTACCAGGAATCCAGTGCTCCAGTTTGCACGTCCGGATGCTCTAAATGTCAGCCTGTGGATTGACATTACATTGCCATCTCCTAGTGTACTGTGGTCTCTTGGTCACTTTTCTGCTGCATGTTCTACCTACTAACATTTTCTTACTTGTTTCAGATATTTTCTAGAACTTCAGGTTTTTGTTTATTTGTTTTGTTTTAATCTTGCATACATTACTTTCCAATCCAGAGGCATCATGGTAAGAAAAGAGGTTGAATTTTTCAATATATAATTTTGGCTCTAATCTGTTGAAGTTTTTGGTTCTAGAAATTCCATGGTTTGTTTCCCTGAAGTCATGAAGTTAAGTCATCTGTATTGCTTATAGAAGATAAAATAAAAAGTTAAGAAAAATTATAACTGTCAAGTGTCAGGGCACTGGACCAGCATGTGTGAGATTCTGAGTGTGATACTCAGTCTGAAAAAATATAGGGTTTAGTTAGGTAAATAGACAGCTAGACTCTCAGAAGCACCAAGTACTCGGGCTGGTCTTTCACTTCAGAATTTCAGTAGAGGTGGAGACAGAAAGTTCCCTGGGAACTTAGGACTTTGGCACACCCCCACACTGGCTATCTGCATTTTCTATGTAACATCCCAAGTAAACATCCCTCAAAGGTTGGGCTTGTGTTAGCCCATGCTACTTCCAAACGTGCTGAGCTCGGCTCTGAACTCAGCACTGCTGCTTCAGCCTCTGTAGACAAATGACTGCAGATCCTAGCTTAAGCCATTCTCTGCCTGCCCTCCCTCTTTGTTTGTAGGTACTGTAACATTGTTTCTTCTGGGAAAAATAAAGGACTTTTCAAAAAAAAAAAAAAAAACTACCATGCTAAACTGGCAAGCTTTAAGCCAGCTGTTCTCAACCTGTGGGTCATGATCCCTTTGGGGACTATCACCTAAGACCATTGTAAAACATTGTTCGTTCACATTAGTAGCAAGATTACAGTTGTGAAGTAGTGACAAAAATAATTTCATGGTTGGGGATCACCACCACAACATGAGGAAACAACATGAGTAAAAGCATTAGGGAGGTTGACAACTACTGCTTTAAACTATTACTCAAAAATCACCAGGAGTAAAATCAATACTGAGAAATGGCAGGGCCTTTAAAATTAAGTTGCACTTCACTTTAATTCACAGTGGAAGGGCATTAAAAGAAACGTAGGTGGCTTTCTTAGAAAATAAGCATAGGTACTTGGTTTTTATCAGAGCACTCTTAAAAATCACGTATCTATATGTCTCATATCACCGGCAGAGAAAATGAAATAACTGAAAAGATTGATGATACTTATTAAATATGCATGGTTATAATATTGTTTATTAGCTTCATACTATTAGGAAATATGAAAGGCTTGGGGTGAACCGTTGTCCAGGGCACTTGACTAGCATTTGTGAGATTTTGACTAAAAGAAAAAAAAAATCTAAGGGGATTTTGTAATGAACAACTAAAGATTTTCATTATCTAAATAATGAATCTATGGTATATGATTTAGATTTACTTTGTTGTTCATTTTTGTAGACTTCCAGGGCTGGGAAATGGGTTACCATTCACCTAAGCTAACTTCTTGGTAGACATAAGTTACTGAGTCATAGAGGTTGTTATTTAACCAGGGTCACAAGACTCTTAGCTGTTGTAAGCCACAGACGTTTGGTTCTAGGAGAGTTCTGCTTTCATCTCAACAGACTAATGTCAGCCCCAGCTTTTCTCTTCCTGCAAGACCTAACCAAAGGCTGCTATGAGGTTGGCAACTCACTCCAGAAGCTAATCTCCTACCCAATCACTGGCAGCCATTGGTACATGATCTTGCGCCAAGGCACTTAGGTACCCATTTTGTCATGTGATAAAACTTACCAGCTTTCCCTTTACCAGAGAAGCAAAGCTCAATAGCCTACATTTGGGAAAAAACCCCTTTGCATAGAAAAAACCCCTTATCTCTTATGCAAATTTCACTAAAAAGTAACAGAAAAGAGATCAAAGTGTCTTTAGGAATTTGCTGGTTGCTGATTCATAGAAAGTTAAAGTCCAGGATTAGATTTGTCTGTAAATGTTCTTGGATCAGCACTTCAATATCATGTGACTTGATATGTGTGTATGGAAACACTCTTATTATTTGGCCTTTTCTTCTTTTTGGTAAATGCTGCCGACTCAGAATCCCCTGTTGGGCAACAGCAGGTGCTGCTGGTGAGCTGGTGTATATACCTGCTGGTCACTTAGGTCCAAGGTATCATGTGATTGGATGAGTTCCAAGAGCTTTCTTGGAGCCTGCCTTGCAGCCCTGAAGCCAGGGGAACTAGCTAGGCTCCATGCTTTGATTGGGCTCAGTTATGAGAAGTGTTTGTTTCATTTCTGGACATGGGGTAGAGCCCCACCCAATCTACCATTAAGTGAAAGATATATTTATTGGTATTTGAGCTGTGACAAAATACCAAAGAGAAATAGAGTATTGGTCAGGAAAAGTCTAGTACAGCTTTTTGTCGTGTGCAAAGCTCTAAATTATGAACTGTATTTAAAATTTTAAAAAAGCAGAATGACATAGACCAAGTTTTGATGAGACATGGGAGTGTCTCATAAACAAAAAAAAAAAAAAGAGTTTTTTGGCAGTTCTACAAATTGAACCCAGAACTTAACACATGTGTGTCCCACTGAGCCCTATGTGAAAATCCAACTGGGGTGTTTTGGAGGCCAAACATACACTTGTTAATTCCATTGTTGAACACATATTTCTTGAAATAATTTCTATTGAGTTTCCTAGCTGAGATTCTATGATTTAAAAAGAATGCTTCTTGGGAAAGGAAATGGAAGAGATAGTCTAGTAATTATTATATTACTGTAAATTATTTATAACTCATTTACAATTTTAAGTATTACACAATTTTACATAGACTTTAGAGGACCTAACTCATTGTTTAATGATAAATTCTCTCTAAAAGAATACCTGAATTAATATTGGTAGAGATAAATTAATATATTGATACATTAGTGTGTTGATAGGGAGTCCTGTTTGTTTACATAGTATTACTAATGATAATTATGGGTAATGCTGAATTTTACTTTTTTCCTGTGCCTTCATGAATTATAATGAATATGTAAGTCAAATGTGGAGATTCTCTTTTCACAGGACTCTTTAGGAGGATGAGTGGGGAGACTGTGTGAGGGTGGATGGAGAGTCTCTGGCCAATAGCAGTGACATTTACTTCAGTTTTGCATTTATTTGAATTATAGTTGATATACTCCTGGAAAA
>JADRCD010197202.1:0-11526 GCA_019843815.1 Montemys delectorum | reverse complement strand
CCATAGAAATAGTTTATGTACTTCAAAATATTTAAGATATCAATTATAAGTTCAGGTCATGAATAAAATAGCTAAGGAAGTAGATAATCTTCCAATATTTCTATTAAACAGTCATGAAGTTTACAGTATGCTCCAGCTTACACTGGCCTAACGTATAACTCCAGAAATGTCACTAAAATGTAAAACTCCATCTAAAAAATCGCCTTACAAAATTTTTTGTAAAGGTCAAATAGAATTTTATATATAAATATATTACAGGCACTCGTGCACATACACACACACACACACACACACACACACACACACACACACACACACGGTGAGGGGGTCAGAACCTGATAGGAACTTAGTAACTATAATTCCTTCCCAACATCATCACCACCCAAAATGTCTTTCAAAGCATAGTAAATTTACATCTTCTGTGAAATATAAAAATGATATGCCACTGAGTATAAGATTTAAATAAATGAAAATATGATCAAAGAATTCATAGGCCCTGGAAAGTTTGGTATTAGAAGAGACCTCATAGCTTGTTGTATCCAATCCTTTTTCTAAACTGGAGCAAAGAAACACGGGGAGCATCTTTGAGTCACCCAAGACCATACACAAAGATGATGCAAGAGCTGGTCTTACATGACATCACCTCAACAGCTGTCAATCACTGCTCACTTGACAGTGGGTTACCAACAGCCGTGCAAAGTCAAAAATCACCATGTGCTTAAAATAGCACAGAACTAAAAGACAAAAGTAGAATTCTTCATAAAATTTTTATTACGTATGTCTAGTAATCTAAAGGGTTCAAATCTTCTACTCAAAACAAAAAACAAAAAAACTGGCTTATCTGTGTGTTTGAGACAGAGTCCTGGACCAGACTAGGCTGGACTCTAACTCACTATATAAGTAAGGATGACCTTGAGCTCCTGATGGTCCTGCCTCTAGTTTCCAAACTCTAGGATTATAAGCTTGCCAAAATTAAATTTTTTATAGGTGGATATTAAAGTAAGTTGTAGGAGGAGGAACTGATAACTAAAATCTAGTTCCCTAATTATTTGATTGGCTAAATAAAGATGCAGAAGCCAATTGTTGGGCGAAGATATGGAGGCAGGTTTTCTGGGTCCCAGAGAGGACATGATATAGAGAAAGCTTTTTCTGCCAAGGAGGGAAGAGAGGAATACAGGCACAATGTAGGTGGGGTTGGGGGTACGGGGATGAGTGGGAGTGGGGGGGTGGTTTGAAGGGCTGTTAGACCAGGTGGTAGCCACCACCACCAGAAGAATTACAACATAGAATAGCTGATGAATTTAGGGCAATACATTCTGAGCCCAGCGACTGTGACATTGGGCTGATTTTAAATATTAAGATTGTCTGGTGTTTTCCATTCACAACAATTCAGTTGGGCAAGAGAGAGGGCTCAGCCTCATGGCAGTCATTGACAGTGAGGAGAGCCAGCCATGGGGAGGGGGGAGGTATTGTTGGGGGGCTGCATGCTCAGCATAGAACAAGCACAGCTCCAGGTGTTTATGGGCAAAGTGTAAGCTAGCCATGGGAGCTGGGTGAGAAGGCCATTGCACAGGGCAAGGAACAAACAGACAGAGACCAGAACAGCTTGGTGAAGCTGGCTATGGGGCCTGGGTGAGAGCACCGTTGCTGGCACCTAGCCAGAACAAGCTTGGATTTATTAAAATTACATGCAACAGTAAATGTAAACTATTAAGAAAGAAAAACCAGGAGGAGTAGTGTATGCCTTTAATCCCTGCACTCAACAGGCAGAGACAGGCATATCTCTGTGAGTTTGAGGGTACCCTAGTGTACATCAGGAGCTTCGGGCCAGCCATGGGTATGTAGTAAGACGCTGACACAGAAGAAAAGAAATAAAACACTGAAGAGTATATGCTATCATCATTGATTTACTTTACATAAAAGGAGAGGAAAATATTCATATATTTTCATATATTTGGTTATGTGAAAATTAAGTCTTCAACATGGCAAAAAAGATACCATAATTAAGGATTTTAAAATGTTTTAGGTATAGTTCTTAAATAATAAGCAGGTTATTGGTCCACATGGCTACCCATACTAAATATATTTGTTTTAAACTGTTGTCATCATTTTTAATGAGCAAAATATCTTGTAATGGGTATGCAACAAAGCATGCAGATATAGAAATGTACACGATAAGGTGGTAACTGAACAGTAGTGCTTGGCGTTCTTTCAGTGAGGAATTATCTGCACACACCTTTAATCGGCTCTGCTGCTCTGCCGCTCTTGTCGGGAATTGATGGAGCAGATGCTTCTCCCAGGTCTTATTGAGGAAAAAGCCCATCCTTTAGTAATATGTTTTATCAGTGTTCCTTAGTAGGAAGTCTGTGTTTATCTGAATCTAAAGTTTCACAGGCTCAAAGAGCATCGTTTGGAATTTATGTCTTTTTTTCCAGTACTGCTCAGTCATCACTCTTTAAATCCAACATCTGCAGCAGGTTTTCTGTCTTTGCAGTCAGAAAACATGAATCTGCTTTTACATGGCCACCTCCTAACACTCCACCCCTTGCTGCCTACTCCCTCATGTCCACTATGTTACCCGACTTGTGGCCAACCCTTCAAATGCCTTTTTGATATTTTTATGAAATTCTTCCATTCTCTTTTCCTGGCCATCCACTAATTTTCTGCAAAGCCCATCACCTGGACTCTGTTTACCTCCATCCTGAGATATTTACTCCAAAATTTTTAAATGAAATTATTAGGGGTGATAAGAAGTTATCACACATGACCTGGAAAAACATGAAATACTCAGCAGGAAAAAACAACTAAGAAGTATGACTGAGCATGTCCTAGAGGAAGATTATCTATATCTATAACTATATCTATATCTATATCTACATAGAGATAGAAATAAAGATATATCTATACATAAACAAAAGAAATGGGTCTCAACTCAATCTCTTTAAATAGCTATCATTTATATATGTATATAGCTATACGTATATATCTATAGGTTCACATCTTGAAACAATGAAGTCTGTACTTGCCTCTCATATTACAAAGACTAAAACTTCATAACACCACACATTGGTTAGGATGCAGAAGGAGCCTTTTTTACACATACAACTGCTGTGAGCTTGGTACTGACACTGCTAACCCTGGAGGGCAATTTACCCATTTCTATAAAATATCTATGAAGAATTCCATGAAATTGTTGACCCAGAAATGGCACGGCCATACGTTTATCTTCTAAAAACACTTGCCAAAATGCCTAAAGATATTTTTACAAGGTGTATACTTCAAACCGTGCTGCAGTTTCAAAAACTGAAAGCCCAACAGATTGTCCATTCAGCCAGTTGCTACTTTAAAAATAAGTAGAGGAGCAGTGCCCTCTCATCCAGCATGATCTGCTCTTTCTAAAACAGAATCAGGTTGCTTCACAAGCGCTGCCTGGAAAAGTGTCGATGACGTCCAATAAAGAGCAAGTCACACAGCAGTGTGCAGAGAATGATCCTAATTTGTAAAGGAGAAAGAGGATAGAGATGTTTGGAATATACATAACTGAGCATCTTGCTAAGAAGTCTCATTAAAAAGACTGGAAACTGGATCCAGCTAAAAGAGATGGTTTGCCTCATGTGGCTGGAGCCCATGGGTGGTGCTGGCTCAACAGTGGCAGGATCCTGAGGCTTCCGATGTGCATGCAGCATGGCCTCTCTACTTACTTTGCTTCCCCCTGGGTTTTGTCCTCATTCTTTTTCAGCCCAGAGAGCTGCCTCTTTCCTATAGCTAAAAAAAAAAAAAAAAAAAAAAAAAGTGGCCACTGGCAAGCTAACTTCAGCTGTTCCAAATAGAATGACCTCTACGGGCAGGAGAGAGTTTCCTATACCTCTGGAAAGAACTCCAGGAAAGACCCTGATGATTCCCATGCTTGCTCCCGTTGGCCAGTGAAGCAACTCTTTGCGTTTAGGGGAATGAGGAAAAGTATACGGACACATGAGACTTTCCCAGAAGATTCTGATATCCACCAATGTGTGTTGCCTACTACACAACTTGAATAGCAACCATTTTGGAGAGTGAATTACCGTTGCAATTTAAAACTCAGCTATAGGACTATCAGACTGGGGTTTTGAACAAAGCAGCTGTTTCCAAGTCCTATAACTCCCTTCTGGCCGACACCTTTTAAGACTTGCATCCTCTCTCTCCTTCTTCCTCCTTCATCTCCATCTATATATTTATTTAGAGCTGCAATGTATACAATTTTATAAAAGAAATTCACACATTGTCTTACTTTATATCAAAGTATCTAAAAAGCAAAGTATTCTGAACTCAAAGACATGGATATTGTTATGTGATCTGAGCTATGCAATTTATTCTTCATAGCATTAATTAAACACTATGTAAGCCTAAGGTGTTCAACACAGGGATTCTAAATTCCATTCTATATTTCAGTAGACTTTGCTTGTCTACATATATTAGTACTCATTAAATTGTGTGACTCAATTCCAAGTCAGCTAGTACTTTCTCTACTGGGATTCCAATGCAGTGCTGGTATTCATGTATATCGACATAACTTTTCTGAATGTCAAGTCAGTCATCACAACAGGAGAAAGGCTATGAGCAGTTCAGTCATCAATTTAATAATCCCTCACCTTGAAAGGTATTCTCAGAAATATACCTGAAGTACTCTCAATGTCCAAAAAGGAGGAAAAGGCTCAATACATCAGTCTTTATATGCAGGGGTCATTATTATGCAGTCTTTTAAAACCACAACAATATTAGTAAAACAGATAAACAATTAAAAATATACTTGTTTTCTATTTTCTGTATAGGCTTCATGCATGTGAGCTTAAAGATTTGAAGGTAGGGCTGGGCATGGTGGTGTATACCTGTAATCTAATACTTGATAGAGGAAGAAAGATCAAGAGCAAAGTTGGGTACTATTAAAATTTCCTAATACTGTTGCTATCTCTGTAGAACAGAGTATCGCTATGCCCTTATCAAAGAAAGCTTCCTCCTGTACTAGATGTCAGTCAACCCAGAGATTCCCAACGGTGTGTAGAAAATCAAAGGCTGTAGAGAACTCAGGCTTATCTGAGGCATACCCCAAGGCTCAGGGATCCTCTAGAAATGGAGAAGAATGGTTGCTAGAGCCAGAAGAGGTGAATAAGACTGAGGAAGGAATGTTTTCTAGACACAAGAAGGAGGTTCCACACATGAATGGACACTGATAATGACAGCATGGGCAAGACCTGCTCAAGCTCAAGGCAGACAAAACACCAGCACAGAGAGAGATGGTAGATACAAAACCCACCACTAGCTGAGGAAGTGTTGGTATTTGATAGCTGTGAGGAGGGGGAAGAGTCAGCTTTTAAATTATCTGATTCCTGATAGGTCAGCCATTTCACAGAGTAGACCCCACTAGCCTTGGGGATGGCACCTACATATTAGCTGAGGAGCTATTTATGGCAACACCAACTGGATTCAATGTGCTAGAGGACAAAGAAGGCTCAAAGACGAGTGGGAAGGAAGGGGAGATTGGAGATCATGCTTATGGGAGGAGTTACTGGAAGGGGTGAAACTGTTCAGAGAGCATGATATGATATTCTGCCACACCCACTCGTCTACTCCAGTAAAGTCTACAATATCAGGGGTAAAAGCCTGATTAAGGACAAGAAGCATTATGACTTCAAAGGAAGTTTGTGCCTCCTGAGTATTCAGTCAGTCATTGGCATCTCCTAACTCAGACGTGTTCCAGATTAGTCTTTCCAATCGTCAACATGCCTTCTTATTTAGGCATAAAGGTACCCCAAGAAATAATTCGTAAATGGCTTAAAAGGGGCGTTGTTCCCTGGCCAGCCCATTCCAATATATCCTAATTTATTTCCAAGCAACAGAGGTCAGGCACATAGCTAGAATTCTCAGGGCAGAACCACAGAAGACAGAACTGTTTTACGTGCCAGAGAGTAATCGAAGGGCTTCCCTTACTTAAGGCATTAGCAGGAACTGCTAGATTGGAACTTCCAGCAGACCCAGAGAATTAGCATGGGAATACCAAAATAGCCCCAGCAGGGAAGGCACCACTGCTCTTCCACCCGCTTCATATCTGGATACCTGATCCTACCAACCTTGATGTGACTATTACCTGCCTATGTGACTTTTGTCATTCGCCCTGTTTTCTGTATACCATATAAGCCTGGTTTTCACTTTGTGCAGGGGCACTGACTAGAACTAGAACTTAGATGGACTAGGACTTAGATTCATGCATTCTGCATACCGCCCCTGGGCCCAGAGTGCTTGGGCCTGGGGGTGTAGCACCTGTCCAGAAGAGGTGGCTGCTTTAGACCCAGTGTGTTTCAGGTGGCCTCAGATGTACCTTACCTGCTGAGCTGCTAGATTTCTCATTTCTCTTTTGCAATGACTGTAAAAGCCTCATGCCATTTTTAAGAAATAGATTCAGATTCAGCACACTCTTGTGTTGACTCTGTCTGTCATTCCCCGAATTGTTGCCCACCTGACCAGAACTCTTACCCCATGGAAAGCAAAGTCCCCGTAATGAACCCGGTCCATAGCAACATTCTTTTTTGTTTTGTTTTGTTTTGTTTTTTGTTTTGTTTTTGTTTTTTGAGACAGGGTTTCTCTGTGTAGCCCTGGCTGTCCTGGAACTCACTCTGTAGACCAGGCTGGCCTCGAACTCAGAAATCCACCTGCCTCTGCCTCCCAAGTGCTGGGATTAAAGGCATGCACCACCACTGCCCGGCATGATATGACATTCTTAAAGAATTAATAAGATTATTATTGAATGTCTTCTTTCCCTGTCTCTGACTATCTGTATGTGTGTATATCTTTATGTGTATATGTATCTGTATCTCTACCTGTATCTGTATCTAGAGACAGATAGACAGACAGACATTAGAAGGACAATACTGGGTTTTGAGTTTTTATAAAACACATTTTGGCAATTTCAAATTTTTCTGCAGAGAACTGGTATTACTTTTATAATTTTAAAACTGAATGTATTCTATACTTTTCACTTGCAATATTTTTAGTAAGTTTGTAGAAGAGTCACCAGTTTTCTCAGCATTTAGAAAATAATCTGCTTTTTCACTTTCTCCTCCGCTTGGCTTAGATATAGTTTGACCTTTTCCTTTTCTTTTTTAAAGATGGAAATTTCAGTTGATTTGAAGTTTTCCAACTTAGTTTTTTACTGCTTTAAGGACTGATCCAACTATTTGTCATAATTTTGATTTCGTGAGTACTTACAGCATGTTCTGATTTCCACTGAAATTTCCTGTTTTTGGCGTATTGGTATATTATGGGTCATGCTCTTTAATTTTCCAATTTTTTTTGAATTTTCCAAATTATTTTCTGTTGTTGTGGAATATACGTTGTAGAGTTGCAGTCCATTTAAACACATTGAGACTTGTTTTATAGCTAACATATGCACTACTTTGGAGAATGTCCCATGTAGATTTTGAGGAGAGTATGTATTTTGCCACTGTTGATTGGAGTGTTCAATAGATGTTAATTACATTCATAATATTGATCAATACTATGATCATAGTATGATCAACATGGTTTCCATTTAATCTATTGTATTATCTATTGAATTTAGGTTATTGAAATCTTTATTTTTTTTTAAACTGAATTTCCTATGTCTTCCTCAATTCTGTAGTGTTTTGTTTTAAGGACTTTGGGATTCTATAGAATAGATAGATTCTATGGATTGATGTACAAGGGTAGATTATTAAAGGGGTAAATCAATCCCTTTGCATTATAACATAATCCTTGTTTCTATTAACACTCTTTTCCTGAAAGTTTGTTTTTATCTGATGTTAGTACCACTCCAACTTTCCTCTGGTTATTATTATTTTTTTCATAGTACATTTCTTTCTTTCTGTATTATTTACTTTTTCACTGCTCTGACTGAGTAAATGCCTGAGTAGAGATTTGTGGGGCTCATTATTTCAGAGATTTTAGTTTTAATCCTTGGATACATTGATTCTGGGCCCAAAGTGAGAAACAACAGGAAATGTAACAGGAAATGTGGGACAAAAGAATCCATTCAACAGATGCTCAACAAGAGGAGCAGGAAAAATGATGACAGAATTGGTGTAACCCTCAAATGCAAGGCCCTCAGTGACTTATTTCTTTTAGCTGGGCCATACCTCCAAAGTTTACCAAGCCTCCCAAAAGAATACTATCATCTAGAGCCCAAGCATTTAACACATAAGTTTGTGGGAGACATTTCAAATTCAAATAATGACATCTCTCTAATTTCAGCTTATTTATCAAATTTTTTAAATATGCCTTTTGTAGGGCAGCAAGTAATTGGATAGTATTTCTTAGAAGTATACCTAACCTGTGATTATTTTATTTTATTTTTGAGATTATAATTAAACATTTCTCTTTTCCCTTTCCTCCCTCGAAAGCCTCCCATAATCACTTCCCATGTTCCTTCAAATTCAACTTCTTTTTCACTGTTATTGCATGCATAGATGTATACATGTACGTACATACATACATACTACTAAATTTAATGTGCTCAGTCCATGTAATGATGGTTATATATTTTTAGAGCTGACCATTTGGCACTGGACAACCAATTAATGTGCTCTTTCCTGAGGAATACCTCATCTCTAGTTTCCCTCAGTTGCCTATAGTTCTTTGTGTTGGGTTGAGTTCTCATGGGCTTTTCCCCATCTGCTTTGGCATACCCATTAATGTCACTCTTGTTCAGCTCCCCTCATCAAAGAACCTTTTCTTTGCAACAAGCAGAGACCACAATAGGAAACCACAAGCAATCAAAATGCAGAGTTGTGGAACTAAGTCCCAGGAGATGCATGTACAAAATATTCCTTCACCTAAAGGCTCAAGGAACATGATGGAAGAGGGGTTTGAAAAGGTTGTAAGAGACAGGGAGCTGACTATAAGGTTGTGTTTTCTAGTAGTATTAGAATCTACATCCATAGTCTCACTAACATGTCTGCCCAAACATGAGCTAATCTGTGATTTTTAACTGAAAGATTTAATCTGTTTACATTTAATATAATGACTGAAATACTAGGATTTATAGACCTATCATGTTTCTATGTTTGCTGTTTTATGTTCTTTATTCTTTATTTTGCTATCTATTTCCTTTCTGTTAGATATTTCATAGTGTAAAATTTCAAGCCCCTTATTTATTTAACAGTGTGTTTTAAGAAGCATTCTCTAGTGGCTGCTCTGAGGATTATTATTAACAAATTTACTTAAAATACACATTTTTGAATTACTACTAACTCAAGTTTAGTATCACATAAAACTTTGTCTAATATGGCTTTCTTCCAGGCTTCACTTCTCCCACATGAAGGCAGCCTTTGGGTCTCTTCAGTATCTGCATTCTGTTGAGAAATATTTGTTTTTCATTTTAGTTAGTGAGCATGTCCTAAAGAAATCTTAATTTCCATCTGAGAAATAAACGAAGAGATGTGGTAATTGGGTTAACTCTTCAGGAAGAGGATGGGCTAGCTTTGCTTGCTAAAAAGAAATGTCATACTTATTAAAGCCTTTCGTGTGCTCATGTGGAAGCTCTCACTCTGACTTTGTGTGCACCTGGGAAAACATACAACTGTTTCTCACAGTGATTTAGGCCAGGTGTGATGCGTCTGCAGGTGCCACACATTGTGGGGAAAGTCCTTGACAGGCTTGGATATAGATAAGAACTTCAATTTTTTTTATGAAATTCTTCAAACACTTGACTTTTAAGTGGCATCCATCGCCTCACTTATCCTGTCAACAAGCACCTTAAGGAAAGGAGAAGTCAGTGAGCATTCTGGGAAAGGCAGCATGTGTGGCTAGTGTCTCATAAAAACAATTGTTCTTTAAACATTATCACTAAGAAGTAAGACACTCCCATTACTCAATATATTCACATAGGTTCACATAATACATAGCACAAGGCTTTGCACTGCAACGATTGTCTTGCTATTGGCCGAAGGAGAAACCATGATTGAAATACAGAAATTTGCATCTGGTCTTTTTAAACGGTCTGTTAAGAAATAGCATGATGTTGGTGTTAGGCAGATCTGAACTTGAATCGTGGCTTTACCACTCTCAGTGAGACTTAGGGCTTAATCTCTTAATCATTTAATCTCTTTAAGTCTCAGTTTCCTCAACAACGACAACAACAAAAACTGACAAATTCTGTGCCAATTTCAATAGTTCGAGTGAGATAAGGCACCAAGATGACTGGCCTTTACTAGGATGTTTACTGCTAACAAGAAAGCCACTGATTATAAATAGCAAAAGCAGCAAATATTTCGTGCATGCTTGTCAATGTGGCAGGCAGAAAGACAAATGGTAGATGGAATGAGCATACCAAGTCCATTGGACTCAACCTGTGCTTCACATTAAGTCTAAGAAATGAGGAATAATAACCTTCAGAGTAATGATGGAGAGTAAGGCAAATCTCTAAGGTATTTGGGGATAACTAGAAGCAAGAGGGTTAAGGTAGGATCATAACTGAAGTCAAATTTTTCAAAATTCCAAAGAGAAGGAAATGGCTGGGTTCTATATGTTTTGTTTGCAAAGCCACATCCCACTTATAATTTTCACAAGTCCTCGAAGAAACACTGTTACCATTCGCGGTCCCTTGACTTCACCACAGAAACCTTCACTTTCTATAATAGATATAACACATTTAGATTTATAGTGAATACTGTGTGAAGTGAATGAGCTTTAGAAGGAAGGTTGGTGATGTGGCTCAATGTTAAGCACCTGCCTAGCAAACACAAAACGGTAAGTCCAACCCTGGTACCATGGATACACAAGTGGGTGCTGAATAACTTTCATGCTTTTGTTCCCCAGTAATCACGTTTTATGTTGCTCCTTAAATATATTCCCATCTCTCCTCTGACAGTTCAAGTCCTATGCAGTCTTTCAGGGTCACCATTTGCATTACATCTCTGCACCTTTCCTTCCTACGGTCTTCCTGGTCCTTGGGTTTTTTTTTTTTTCTATTTAGGTGAGTTGTCATAGGATCTACATTTAGTTATAAAATAGTCACTGATCAGAATAAGCCACAGCAATTCTTACTATAGACATACAGAGGAAGAAGCACAAGTTTAGGTGAAGAAATCTGACATTTGCAGAGAGTTACAATTCCAAGGCATTTTTTATGAAGGGAAGAATATATAGAGAGAAAGACGTTAGAAACAAAACCAATCATTCAGGAATTTTTTTAAAATCTAAGTTTTTGTGTAAAGCACTCAGCTAGACGTCAATATCTTTTACAATGGTGGAAATATAATCATTTGTGTATAAATGTTGGGTTCCTGTGTCCATCGTCAGAAGGAATATTCACTTTCTGCGAAGACTCTGCTTATTGCACGGCAGCATTCTACCATGCATTTCTATTGTGCAACAGTAGGGCCAAAATTCTACTCCGAGTTAAAGACACTGAGACAGTAGGTAGCTGTTATGGTTTGTATTTGCTTGGCCCAGGGAGTGGCACTATTAGGAGGTGTGGCCTTGTTGGAGTAGGTGTGTCATTGTAGGCATGGGCTTTAA
>JADRCD010197199.1:0-29541 GCA_019843815.1 Montemys delectorum | reverse complement strand
GGGGGGGGGGCATAGAGGCGAGGCAATGAATCATATGGCTAACAACATGCTTAGTGGCCTCCCCGGCCTGTAATGAGGCACAAAGGAAACCACTAAAGGTATCAATAGACACATGTATGTACCGTAATTTACCAAAGGGGGAAAAATGAGTGACATCCATCTGCCAGACCTCACCCGGGGTGAGGCCTCGGGGGTTTACCCCCAAGTGTGGCTCTGGTAGAAATGTGAAGCATCCTGGACACTGACGAACAATGTGCCGGGCTTGTTCTCGGGTGATGGAGAACATTTGTCGAAGAGTCTGTGCATTTAGGTGATGTAGCTGATGAGCCTCTTGAGCCCGCCGTATTGGATCAAGGGGGACTGCGAGATTTATTAAGATTAATGGGTCCTCTCGGGTGGCTCTATCTACAAGGTCATTTCCCTCGGTCAAGGGGCCAGGGAGCCCAGAATGGGCACGTATGTGTCCTAAAAAAAAACGGACAATTTCGAGCCAAAATAAGACCTTGAAGTTCAGCAAAAAGGAGGGAAGCATTAGTAGTGGGTTTTATAAAGGGAACAGTCTCTAATAAGGGTACTGACTGGGCCACATAAGAACTATCTGTAAAAAGGTTAAAGGACTGATTAGGAAAGGCCTTAAAGACCTGGACAACAGCCACCAGTTCGACCAATTGAGCTGAGGAAAGGTTGGTCTGAAATCTCACGGTTTGCCCATTTGCCCTAAAGGCGGCAGTCCCTGATGAGGAACCATCTGTAAAAATCACAAGAGCCTGAGGGATAGGCGTATTTTTAGTTATTTTGGGAAAAACAACAGCCTGATGTTTAAGAAACTGGATAAGTTTATCGGAGGGATAATGATTATCTATCTTCCCTGGGAAAGAAATACAATTAATGGCCCAATCATCTGAGGTTTGGAGCAGCCATTGAACTTGAGCAAGATCATAAGGAACAATGATAGAATCAGGATCTTTACCAAATAATTTTAACGAGGCCTCCCTCCCCAGCTTAATAACTTGAGCAACCAGGGAGGGGTAGACCGAAAGAACCTTGAGAGGGGTGGCTGGTAAGTGAAGCCAATACAAGGGCTTAGTCTGCCACAGCACTCCCGTGGGTGCAAATTTAGTGGGCAAAATTAGTAGCCACAATTGCAATTTTGGATCATAATAGGAGATTGTTTGTGACTGGATGGCCTTTTCAACTCGTACAAGGGCGGATGAAGCCTCAGGGGTCAATATTCTTGCAGAGGAAGGATCTGAATCTCCTTTAAGAATATCAAAGAGGGGCTTGAGTTCTCCTGTAGTTAACTTTAGATAGGGGCGTAGCCAATTTATATCTCCCAGGAGTCGTTGAAAATCATTAAGCGTACGTAGGGAATCTTTTTTGAGCTCATTTTTTTGAGAAAAGACCCTGGAGGAGAATAATTCAAAACCTAAAAACAAATGTGGGGGCTGTAATTGGACCTTTTCGGGGGCAAGGGGATGGCATGAAAAGAGTATCTTTAATAGACACCTCCAGGGAGGCCAATTCTGTGGAGAGTTGGGCGAACTCCTTTTGAAGGTGTAGGACCTCTTTTAATTCAGCAACTTGAGTTGCCAATTTATCGCGGGCCTCAATTAGGGAGACGGCTGACACATGCAGGGAGGGAGCATATATGGGGAGAGGATAGACAGGAGGAGGTGGCGCAGAGGCCAAGGGGGGCCAACCAGGACCACGATATCGGGCGGCCTCCTCCTCCAGGGCAGCCCCGCCCCCGGGATCTAGGGGATCCCCTCCCGAAGGGCCACCAAAGACAGGGGCTGTTAAATATGTTTTTAGGCCCACGGTTGGGGAAGGGTGCAAATTTACAACCCTTCCTAGTGACTCTGATGCCGGTCCATTAACAGGGCTCATGTCTATGACTACTGATTTGACAGAGGGTGTACGGGAGAGGGGTCTAAGGCAGTTTTCAGTAACTGCCAGAAGTTGCTGTCTATCGGGGTCATCACTGGCTGCCTCAACGATATCGCGAATGAGGCCCCAATAAGAAAAAACGGTGGAGGGAATAGCATCAGGACCTTCCTTGGTAAGCCTATCATTAAGCTCTCGGCCCACCCTTTGCCACTTTATTGGGCTTATATTTGGCCCATCTATGATAAACCATGGACAAGTCTGATCCACAAATATAAAAAATTTTATAAGGTCTTTCTTTTTAACTCTGATTCCTCTCTCCCTGAGGGAGGCCTTCAAATCCTTAATGAAAGCTGCCTCCTTTGACAACTGCTGGCCCATTTCTATGAGACGGATGAATCTTTGCTTACCGTTCGCTGGTCTCCCGTGAGCGGTGGAAGGACCGTAGCGCGTGTGGTGATCTCTGTCTCCGGAGCTCCGCTTATGTGTTCCGTCTGGCAAGCGTCCTTACTTTGGGGTCCCTGTTCAGGCGCCACTGCCCCGGCCCGCGGGGCGAGTAATTAACCAGGGTCCGAAGGGGACGAAGCCTGAAAGAGAAGGGCGAGAGAGAGGAACGAGGCCAAGCAAACGGTTGTCAAAGCCTAACTTTACTTCAGAAGGGCAGGACAATTATACTTGTAGAGCAAGGAAGCGTTAAGAGGAAGTGGGGCGGGGGGTGTACACCTGGCTTCACACCTGGCCGGAGCGGAAGCGTTGACAAAACATTTTATGGTTTTTCCGAGAACACTCCATGGTTCCTCGGAGAATAGACTGTTACTCAGATAAGGTCAAATTCTCTGGGACGACAGGGACACTCTGACCCTGACACTACACAGAGAAACCTTGTCTTGAAAACAAACAAACAAACAAACAAACAGACAAAAAAGTCAGCAAATGTCAAGGCAAAGAATAATCTTTATAAGTAACAAATTGTTTTTCAATAGCTCTTTCTACTTGTTGCAAAGCCAACAATCCTTCAGAGGCTAAAGATCTAAGAGAGGTAGGATTGGTACTCCCTTTAAGAATATCAAATTCTCCTGTAGTAAGCTTTAAATAGGGGCAAAGCCAATTGGTATCACCTAACAGTTTTTGAAAATCATTTAAAGTTTTTAAACTGTCCCTACAGATAATTATCTTCTGGGGATAAATGACTTGATCTGTAAGTCTAAAACCTAAATAATTACAAAGATTAGTGCACCTTTTCTGGAGCTATTAATAGTCCTTTATCAGCTAATGCTGCTTGTAAATCTCTGTAACATAAAAGCAAGTCCTGAGGATCTTTTCCTGCTAACAAGAACTCATCTGTGTAATGTATGATGTAGATCATTGGCCATTGCTGTCTTATAGGCTGAATGGCTTGTACTACAAATTTTTGACATAAGGTAAGACTAGTGACCATGCCCTGACGAAGAATGATCCATCGATATCTTCTCATAGGTTCTTTAAAATTAATAGAACAAACACTGAAAGGAAACCTTTCACAATTCTAGGAGTTCAAAGAAATAGTAAAGAAACAATCTTTCAAATCACTACTATTTTATAATATCCTTTAGGAATGGCTACTAGAGATGAAGGCCAGGTTGTAAAGCTCCCATAGGTGCCATAGTTTCTTTGACCTTTCTTAGATCTTGTAGCAATTTCCACTTACCAGATATTTTCTTGATGACAAATATTGGAGTATTCCGTGGCAACTGAGATTCACTTATCTGCCTTGCCTTTAGTTGCTCCTGCAAAAGTGAAGAGGTGGCTTCTATTTCTTATTTAGATAAAGGCCACTGATCAACCCACACTGGAGCATTGTTAAGCCATTGAATTTTATCAGCATGGGATGTAGGCAAGATAGTGACCATTACAGAAAATACCTCTAGTGTTAGGGTGTGGCTTAGGCTTCTCAAATGGCTTGATTCCTTATCCTTCATTTCCTAACCCTTGACCAGGCAAAAATCCTTGTCTTAGCATTTGTTTAGTCACTACTTCATTAGGACTGCACATTATAAGACCCATCTGTGACAAGAAATCTCTTCTCCAGAGGATAACAGGCAAATGAGGCATGACATAGGGTTGAATATTTCCTGAAGTGCCCTCCTCATCTCTCTAGGTTAGAAGTTTAGAATTTTGTTTGGGGTTATTGGCATAACCAATCCCTTGAAGGTGAGTGAGGATATTAGGTAAAGGCCAGGTTGAAGGACAATCATGTCCTCTAATAATTATTACATCAGCCCCAGTATCTATTAATCCTTCAAAACCTTTTTTCTTCAATTATTAATTTAAGGTTAGGTCTCTTACAGGTAATAGATTGAACCTACTACACATCAGAAGAACCAAAGCCTATTTGTCCTCTTTTACTCTTAACAAATTTGGAAGGTAGCAGAGGCAAGGGAACTAAAATAAGTCATGCAACTTTTTTGTTACCAGGTGCAGTTATAATGCCATGGGGGGAAGCAGCTATAATTTTTATTTCTCCCTCATAATCATTATCTATTGTAAGACTCTGTTGAGTCTTAGCTTACCAGGGACCCCCGGAGTGAACCACGTGGAGCCTGGATCAATGCAAAACGCAAGAGGAATTTATTGTTCCAGTGCACTGGGGTCGTCCCAGACCCAAAGGAGAGGTGGCAACCCCACACAGTGGGGTTCAGTGAGCTTTTATACAGTTTTCAGGACAGCAAGCCATTAGGCACAATGTGATTGGCAAAATAGTGTGACTTTTTAAACTGATTGGTCTTTAGGGAATGAGATGGAAGGACTTCCCTTGTATGAAGGTGGGCAATAGTTCATCTTATGGAATGTATCCCCATTCACAGGTCAGTTCCCACCTTGTGGTCTGAGGAATGTTAATTAGCCTCTCCCTTCCAGAGGGGCAAGTGTTCCATGACCTTCCCAAAGTTCCTGAGCTGACCTTTTTCACTATAATACCTGGAGAGATCTGTAATCCTTTTATAATAATGCAGCTTCAGCCTAAAAGTAACCCCCAGGCCCTGGAAGCAAGGGCCAAAAACTCCTGTAGTCTGGGTTGAACTCTCATTGCTAGGATCAGTATTGCATGGGTGGTGGAACTAAGGTCCAATCCTGCACTTGTTGAGGTTGCTCTGATAAGTTCAGAAATGGATTTCCCTTGTTTGGCAACAGCTTCATGGCTCCAAAAGCTGCCTGTTGTGAGTGCCTTGGGTCTAAGGCTGACCCCCTCCTCCCCAAGGAACAAGCAAGTCAATATATATCTTTCTAGGGGCTAGTCAGGATTACCAAGACAAAAGGAATGCCACATAAGCCTCCTCTGAGGCTGATCTGAGCTTTGCATTAACTCAAATGTAAATGTTTCTTAATCTGGGCCTGTTTCCTCAGGCCTGTGATCAAACTGCAAACTGCAGCCAATGGAACGCTGGCAGCTTAACTATAATTTTTAAGTTTCTTTTGCAACATTAGAGCATAATCATAATTTTGGAAAACAAAACCCAATTTTTAACGTGTAAACAATCCATTCTCTTTAAAAATCAATACCAAGAGCATTACTTTCACATTACAAAAGTTTGGCTGCCAATTCCTGCTCATTAATGCACAACTGTGCAGCATCCAATACCTCAGAGAGACATTGCCCCAAATCCTAGTCTGATTTCTAGGATAAGAATTACATACAATAGTATTCCAATTTAGAGTCCTGTTTTTCTGGGTTGGTTCATGCCACATGTCATTGTTTAGAGT
The DNA here is from genome assembly GCA_019843815.1 of Montemys delectorum. Classification (NCBI taxonomy): domain Eukaryota; kingdom Metazoa; phylum Chordata; class Mammalia; order Rodentia; family Muridae; genus Montemys; species Montemys delectorum. Next base: position 23,919 of record JADRCD010197199.1, on the reverse strand, counting down.
GACTCCAACCCTGAGTTACCAGTTTTAAGCTAACTTTCTGTTGTCAATGTTACCCAATAACTTATAAGTCAATACTCTATAGCTAAGACATGCATAACATATTTATACTTTTAAAACCAGTCAGAAACAAAAATAAAGTGGATACACACATCTTATATATTTATACTGGACAAAATTCTTACTTTTTCTAGCTATAATTTCAAGAAGGGAGCACCTTCTTACTGTTGAACCAAATAACCACAATTGCAGAGATTTTTCTAGGAAAAAAAAAAAAACCTAGCCATTGTCTTCCTTATTATAGAGCTTGAGAAGCTGCTGGCCCCTTTAAGAGCAGCTTTTACAGACAATCAGCTCCTGGCAGGGCTTCTCCAGCTATGATAGACTCTTAACTACAGGTGCAGGGCTCCAAAGGCCAATTGAGACTGCCTTTTAAACAAGTTAAACTAAAATCAAGGGTGGACAGCCAACAGATAAAGTTTTAACCATTTTTTCTTTTCAACATGAAACAGAACAACAATCATTTAAACAATGAAACAAAAACAGACATAAATTGACACACGTGGAGAGATTGGTCCACCAAGAGCAGACAATAAACAGAGAGGGAAGAGAACTTGATGTTCCAAACGGTCCTGAATTTTCTCTCTCTCTTTCTCTTTCTTTCTCATGTCATCTCTATATTTACTATTCCTACTTCTGGGAACTATGTGCAGCATGAATCTACTTGAGATAAGAATTTTTCTAACATCTGTTTTTAAAAACACTCTTCTTCCCCCACCCACTCCTTCTCAATTTGCTCCTGCCCCTAGGTCAAATCAGCATTGGGTCAACACCTGTTCAGCCTGGATGTATCCTCTTAATGTGCCTACTGCAAAAACAGCTTCCTCAAAACAAAATTTATACCTAGTGCTAGCACTATTGCTGTTCGTTTCTTACCTTGTAGGATACTGTAACATCTTCTGTTTTCTGTGGAACTCTACCCAAGACAGAGTTTCTCACTGGGTTCCCCCCATCCTCTAGTTCGGATACCACTGGCATCCATCCAGAGACCATGGAGAACTGGGTCTACCTGAAAGGGAGGCTAGAAATGAAAAAGGACAGTGTTCAGGAGAAGAATGAAGCCAAAACAAAGTTTCTATTAAAGTTTAAAATTTAATATTGAGCATGGTGAGAGCCCACAGACCCATCTTTGTTTCAGCAGGATTGTATTGCAAACCAAGCTCAGTGGACAGTATACTCATCAAAGCTCTTATTGCAAATGCAGCAAGGCCAGAAGACTCCAGCTAGATAGTAAAACCATTGTGTGTCTGTTAAACTTACTCAAGGCTGGGAGAAGGGCACAGATGATAGACAGAAAACTCCACACAAGGAGGGAAACTACACCCTAGAAAAAGCAAAAAAGTAATCTTCTTTCAACAAACCCAAAAGAAGATAACCACAGAAACATAAAAATAACATCAAAAATAATAGGAAGCAACAATCACTTAATATCTCTTAGTATCAACAGACTCAATTCCCCAAGAAAAAGACATAGACTAACAGACTGGATACATAAATAGAACCTATCATTTTGATGCATAAAGGAAACTCACCTCAGTGATAAAAACAAACACTATCTCAGAATAACAGGCTGGAAAACAATTTTCCAAGCAAATGGTCTCAAGAAACAAGCTGGAGTAGTCATTCTAGTTTCAAATAAAATCAAATTTAACCCAAAAGTAATCAAAAAAAAAAAAAAAATAAGGAAGGGCACTTCATGTTCACCAAAGGAAAAATATGCCAAGATGAACTCTGAACATCTATGCTCCAAACACAAGGTGACCCACATTCATAAAAGAAACTTTACTAAAGTTCAAAGCACACATTGCACCTCGCACAATAATAGTGGGAGAATTCAATACCCCATTCTTATGAATGGACAGATCATGGAAACAGAAACTAAACAGAGATAGAGTGAAACTAACAGAAGTAATGAACCAAATGGATCTAACAGATATCTATAGAACATCTCATCCTAAAACAAAAGAATATACCTTCTTCTCAGCACCTCATGGTACCTTCTCCAAAATTGACCTTATAATCTGTCACAAAACAGATCTCAATAGATATAAGAAGGTTGAAATGGACAATTTTCTAGACAGATTCCAGGTACCAAAGTTAAATTAGGATCAGATAAACCATCTAAACAGTCCCATAACCTCTAAAGAAATGGAAGCAGTCATTTTGAAGTCTCCCAGTTCTATCAGACCTTTAAAGAAGACATAATATCAATACTATTCCACAAAATAGAAACAGAAGAAACACTACCCAATTCATTCTATGAAGCCATAGTTATGCTGACACCAAAACCACACAAAGACCCAACAAAGAAAGAGAACTTCAGACCAATTTCCCTTATGAATAGCAAATTAAAAATACTCAATAAAATTCTCCCAAACTGAATACAAGAACAAAATGATCATTGATGCAGATCAAATAGGCTTCAACTAAGAGATGCAGGGATGGTTCAATATATGGAAATCCAGCAACATAATCTACTACATAAACAAACTCAAAGGAAAAAAAACACATGATCATATCATTAGATGCTGAAAAAGCATTTGACAAAATTCAACATCCTTTCATCTTAAAAGTCTTAGAAAAGCCGGGCAGTTGTGGTGCACACCTTTAATCCCAGCACTTGGGAGGCAAAGGCAGGCAGATTTCTGAGTTCAAGGCCAGCCTGGTCTACAGAGTAAGTTCCAGGACAGCATGGGCAGTACAGAGAAACTCTGTCTTAAAAGTCTTGGAAAGATCAGGAATTCAAGGCTAATACCTAAACATTGTACAAGTAATATACAGCAAACCAGTAGCAAACATCACACTAAATGGAGAGAAACTTGAAGCAATTCCACTAAAATCAGGGACTAAACAAGGCTGCCCATTTTCTCCCTACCTATTCAATATAGTACGTGAAGTCCTAGCCAGAACAATTAGATATGAAAAGGAGATCAAAGGGATACAGATTGGAAAGGAAAAAGTCACAATATCACTTTTTGCAGATGATATGATTATATACTTATGTGACCCCAAAAATTCTACCAGAGAACTTCTCAACCTGATAAAGAACTCCAGCAAAGTGATTGGATATTAAGTTCACTAAAAAAATCAGTAGCCTTTCTATACTCAAAGGATAAATGGGCTGAGAAAGAAATTAGGGAAACAACATCCTTCACAATAGTCACAAGCACTATAAAATAGCTTGGTGTGACTCTAACCAAACAAGTAAAAATCTGTACTGCCACTGGCCAGGCTAGTCCCTCAACCCACAGGAGAAATTGGGGTCCTGGTAATCAGGTGGGCAAGGAGTCTGCAGGATGACACATGGACACGGACACAAGTGAGTGTTGTATTTGAGTGTGTATTCTCAAAGTAGGCATCAGGCTTTTATTACAAAAGAGAAAGAAAAGTCAGGTGGTATAATGTTCAAGGTACATCGAGGTCATCTGAAGCTCAATGGTTCTATCGAAAAGTATATACATGTAAATTGACAAGAACGAAGCACTGGTTACAACTGAAAGAAAGTCAGCTTTATCTAAGGTCATCTTAATCTTAGAAGCCAGGTGCAAATATTTTCCAGTCAGTCTAATGTATAGCCCACAGCCAGCTGGTCCTAGTAAACACCCAACTATGCTAATCTCCCGGGCTAGCAGAGATATGCCCCAGGGGTCCCATTTGTGCTACCCTTACCAAAAACAGTACAATAATCCTGGGAGTGGCTCAGTTGCAATTCTAATGTGGTCTGCCATACATGACTTAAGTGAGGATTCTAGTTGAACGTGCCCTGGGATAATTAACTCTTATTCAGTAAACTTCAATGCCCAACCTCCTTCACTATCTCCCTAACAATGCCAGAGGTAATTAGTCTGGATGGGTAACATTCTTTATGAAATTCCAAGCTGAGGTTTGGTTCAGCATAGACTAGGATGTTGGAACATTGGTGGAGGTCAGAAAGCAAGGTCCAATTTAGCGATTAGCAAATCATTCCTTGGGGTTACCTCTATATCTAATACAGAAAGAAAACATGCCACGTGAGTCCCTCCATCAACTATCACAAGGACAAATCTGGACCAGCCAGATTTAGGATGCCAAAAGGGCTCTAGGAGACTAGCTTCCTTGAAGTTTTTCACCTCATGAACTGCTGTCCCGCAGACTCCACTGGAGTGAGTGTGGCACTGTACAACAAGTGTCTCTGAAGAAAGAAATTGAAGAAAACTTCAGAAGATGGAGAGATCGCCCATGCTCATGAATTGGGTTGCGTTACTATAGTAAAAATGGCCATCTTGCCAAAAGCAATGCACAGATTCAATGCAATCTCCATCAAAATTCCAACTCAATTCTTCATAGAATTAGAAAGAACAATCTCAAATTCATTTGGAATAACAAAAAAACCAGGATAGCGAAAACTAGTTTCAAAAATAAAAGAAGTTCTGGGGGAATCACCATCCCTGATTTCAAGCTGTATTACAGAGCAATAGAGATAAAAACTGCATGGTATTGGTACAGTAGCAGGCAGATAGATCAATGGAGTTGAACTGACGACCCAGAAATCAACCCACACAGCTATGGTCACTTGATCTTTGACAAAGGAGTTAAAACCATCCAATGGAAAAAAAGACAGCATTTTCAATAAATGTTGCTGGTTCAACTAGTGGTCAACAGGTAGAAGAATGCAAAGTGATCCATTCTTATCTTCCTGTACAAAGCTCAAGTCCAAGTGGATGAAGGACTTCCACATCAAACCAGATACACAGAATCTAATAGAAGAAAAAGTAGGAAGAATCTTGAACATATGGGCACAAGGGAAAAGTTCCTGAACAGAACACCAATGGCTTATACTCTAAGATCAAAAATAGACAAATGGGATATCATAAAATTGCAAAGTTTCTGTAAGGCAAAGGACACTGTCATTAAGACAAAACAGCAACCAACAGATTGAGAAAAAATCTTTATCAATCCTACATCTGATAGAGGGCTAATATACAATATACACAAAGAACTCAAGAAGTTAGACTCCAGAGAACCAAATAACTCTATTAAAAATGGAGTACTTAGCTAAACAGAGAATTCTAAACAGAGGAATGTTGAATGGCCAAAGAGCACCTAAAAAAAAATGTTCAACATTCTTAGTCATCAGGGAAATGCAAATCAAAACAACTCTACAATTCAACCTTATACCAGTCAGAATGGCTAAGATTAAAAACTCAGGTGACAGCAGATGCTGTCAAAGATGTGGAGAAAAAGGAATATTCCTCCATTGCTTACAGGACTGAAAGCTGGTACAACCACTCTGAAAATTAGTCTGGCTCTTCCTCAGTATTCTGGACATAGTACTTACTATCTGAGGATTCAGCTGTACCACTCCTGGGCATATACCTATAAGATGCTGCAACATGTAATAAGGAAAGATGTTCCACTGTGTTGATAGCAGTCATATTTATAATAGCTAGAATCTGGAAAGAGCCCAGATGTCCCTCATCAGATGAATGGATATAGAAAATATGGTACCTCTACTCATTGGAGTACTACTCAGCTATTAGAAACAATGAATTCATGAAATTCTAGGCAAATGGGTGGATCTAGTAAATACAATCCTGAGTGGGGTAACTCATTCACAAAGGATCACACATGGAATGTACTCACTGATAAGTGGAAATTAGGTTAAAAAGCATGGAATACCCACGAGACAACTCTCGGACCACATGAAGCTCAAGAGGAAGGAAGACCAAAGAATGGATGCTTCAGTCCTACTTTCAAGGGGGAACAAAATAATCAAGGGAACTAGAGGGTAGTAGGGATTTGGGGGGGGGGGAGAGAAGAGGGTGGAGGGGATAAAGAAGGGAAGAATCAGGTATGGGAGGAGATGGAGGAGATTACAGAGGGTCAGGAAATTGAACAGAGTTGTGTAGCAATGGGGGATGAGCAACTGGGGATAGCAACCGGAAAGTCCTAGATGCCAGGAAAGCAAGAGCCTCCCAGGACCCCACAGGGTTGACATTAGGTGAAATACCCCACAAAAGGGAGGGAGAACCTGTTGAGACCATATCCAGAGGTTAGGCATGGCCCACTGATTGAGGGATGGGGCCACCTACCCATCTCCAAAATTTAAACTCAGAATTGTTCCTGTCTAAAAGAAGTACAGGAACAAAGAATGGAACAGAAACTGAAGGAAAGGGCATCCAGAGACTGCCCCACCTGGGGATCCATCCCACATGTAGACAGCAAACCTAGACACTATTGCTGATGCCAACAAGTACTGACTGACAGGAGCCTGGCTGACAGGATACAGCTGTCTCCTGAGAGGCTCTGGCAGACCTTGACTAATACAGAGGCAGATGCTCACAACCAATCATAGGATTGAGCACAGGGACCCCAATGGAGCAGTTAGGGGAAGGACTGAAGGAGCCGAAGGGACCTTACCTGGTATCAGTGTAAGGGGAGGCCCTTGGTCCTGTGAAAGCATGATGCTCAGTGTAGAGGAATGCTAGGGTAGTGAGGTGGGAGTGGATAGGTGGGTGTGGGAACCCCTCATAGAAGCAGGGTAAAAGGGTATGTGATAGGGAGGGGGGCTGCAGAGGGGAAACCAGGAAAGGGGATAACATTTGAAATGTAAATAAATAAAATATCCAATTTTTAAAAAGGATGTTAAAAAAAAAGTTCTTTTATGGCTCTCTCTCTAGGGTGTTATTTTTGGGGTGGGGTGTCATAGACACTTTCTCTCTCTTTCTGTCTCTCTCTCTGTCTCTGTCTTTCCCTTTCTCTCCCTCCCCATCCTCACCCCCACTGTGAGCTGGTTGTCACCAACACCATTTGCCAAGCTCTCTTATGTTCGTTAACCACCTTCAGCTAATTATTGCAGATACCTCAGGACATTGCCCTCTAAAGCAATCACAGATCGCATTGTAACATTATGAGCACTCCACCATCAAAACATGTGTATTTAGTACTTCAGGGAAGGGCTGGATATTCAGTACTGGAATCCTTCCTAGCATATGCAAAGCTCTAAGTTCCATTTCCAGTGCCACAATAAGTAAATGAATAAATAATATTGCTGTGCACGGTATAATGGTCCCTAAAATAGCAATCTAGGGCCAGGGGAAGAATCAACAATGTCATGAATTGCCTCCTGTTGACCTCTTTACTGAATTCCAATACTTGCTAGTTCTTTACTATCTCCCCAAGACCTAACCTGGACCCTGCTGCTCCTTCTAAAGGAGAGTCCATTGTTTTTCTTGGTATCATTGTGAAACTTTTAAAAGAGAGGCAGTGTGATTTCAGAATTAACTGTACAGTCCTTAGATGTGGATCTGATTCGGCCTGGATCTTTCATTCCAAACATGTGAAAAAAAATTCAATACCTAAGGTCAGGCGGTTATATTAGCTAGAAGTTAATAGTCTCCATATTTTATTCAAGGACTTTAAATTAGGTTCTGAAAGGCTGGAGGGAAGAGTATCAGCTTGTTCATGTTCTCTACTCCCTCAGCTGTGTGAGTGTAGCTGTGAATACTCTGCAGAAAGGTGAGCGACTGATCTGGGGCCAGAGCAGAATAGATCTACTGTGGCTCAGCCTTTCTTCTCTGTGTCTTAATGGCCCACTTCACAACCATGGGCTCTTGCCTCAACTCCAGCAACTCTGCACTGACTTTTCTTGCCTTGAGGCCACTTCCATTCTCAATCTGGGCACTTTTCTCTCACTTTATTATCTCTTTGAGAAATCTTCACCCCCCCCCCCCCCCCCCCGTGATGGGGTCACAGTTGCACTATGAATCAATGTCTGACACCAAATGAGGTGGCATGTGACTCTAATCTTACTGCTTGAGAGCCAGAAGCAGTAAGGTTACTGCAAGTTCTAGGGCAGTGTGGGCTACACTGAAATTTCCAAGCTAGCTAGGACTGTTTAGAAAAACTATGTCTTTAAAATAGCAAAGCAAACAAACTGACTGACTGATAGAAACATTCAGAAATGTCCTGAATTGTCTGAGATTGCCATGGATAAAACCAACAGGAAATAATGATTCCTGTCTAGGAGAGCAATCCAAAATTACTTGAACATATTTTTCTCACTAAAATGTTCACCTCTTGACCAAAATAGCCAAGGCAGTGATCCTAATGTATACATTTTGGTCTAATTTCCCAAGAAATTTGAATGTACACACTCCTTGTTAGAACTGGTTGCCAAGAATTCAAGGTCCTGTATTCTCATCCTGACTCTAACCTAGAGAACTAAAGAAATATATTTAGATAATCAATCAGGATTGGAAACTACCTGAAAGAAAAACTGATTGAAAAGTTGAAAAGACCACTCTTAGCATACTTAGCATAGGGATAAAAATTTAAAATGACAAATAGAAGCTTTTGTCCAAAGTCAGATTGTGTAGGAGAAAGCCAAAGATTTTACAGATATGTAGACGTACTTCTTGTCAAGCAAGCATCAGTGCCAGTTGAATTAGTCTTAAAGGAGTGTAGTTTTAATTTTTAAAAAGTTATTTCTTTTCCCTTTTGAGATTATTATATAATGCATCATTTTGCCTTTCCCTTTTCAAACCTTCTCATATATCCCCTCCTTGTTCTCGTCAAATTCATAGTCTCTTTTTATCATTAATTGTTGTTAAATACAAATATATGTATATATACATTTATATACATATATACATATATACATATATTATATATATTTTATATATTTTATTTATATATATTATATATATTTATATATATATATAAAATATTTCCTGATCTGTCTGTATGATGTTATCTGTGTGTATGTTCTCAGGGCTGTTTGGCATTGAACAGCCAATTTAAGTGCTCTTTCTTGGGTTAGATCGTGCCTCCAGCTCTCAGCATTCCTGAGTTGCCTTAGTTCTTTTGTACGGATGAGACCCTTGGGCTTTCCCTGTTATTCTGTTGGTGTCCTCCTTGTTCAGATGAGGTTTCGGTTGTCATGTTGGTGAGACTTTGTGGGTGTAATTTCTGACATCCCTAGCAGATACAATAGCACAATAAACTCCCCATCGATTGGCTCTTAGAACTTTACTGACCCTTCTTCTACAGTGCTCTCTGAGCATTAGGTGGGGGAGTTGTTTTGTAGATGCACTGTGGGGCTGGGCGCAACCACTCTGCATTTTGATTGGTTTTGGTTTTCTTTAAGGATCTCTAACTGTTTTGAATAGAAGCCTCCTTGATGCGGAGTAAGGAACGCCCTTACCTGTGCGCAGAAGGGCAAATGTTTATGACCTAGTTAGGGATTTATGCTGGCTGAGTAAAGTGGAGGTTGTAGATTCTTTTTGAAGATTGATGACTTCATTAGACCTGTAGTGGAAATGACTTGGCAGTTAGCAACAGCTCTCTAACTGGACACCGGAGGGAAATTGTTAATGGAAAGATAGCCAACTGCCCAGGGATAAGGGAATTAAAAGGCCAGATGAGGCAGCTCTTTGCTACATATGTGCTGGGGGCCAGAGACTAGCCCATGTATGCTATTTGGTTGGTGGCTTCATTTCTATGAGCCCTGAGGGGGCCGGGTTAGTTAATAATGTTGTTTTTCCTATGGAGTTGCCATCTGCTTCAAGTTTTAATGACCAGTGTTTCTGTTTTTGGTACTATATGTATAGACAGGCTCAGACTGGCTATATCTTAAGTCATGGTATAAATAACTCACCCGAGAACCCATCTATATTGATATTTCTTTTACAAACTTTATATTTATTTGGTGTATGTATTGTTACAAAGAACATGTAGAGAAAAGAAGACAACTTACAAGAGTTGGTTCTCTCCTACCAAGTGTTGCCCAGAGACTGAACTCAGGCCATTGAGCTTGGTGGCAAGTGCCTTTATCTGCTGAGCCACTTTTTCATCCCTGTAGTGACATATCTTAGTGGCTTTCACTTGTAGGTGAATATAATACAAAGTGGCAGGAAAATAGCATAACATCTTCAAATGCTTTCAGTATAGATGGTACGTAGACCCCAGAGATACCATTGGAATAATTACATACATGCTAGCCAAATAATACTAACTCAGTACATTTGTCAGAAAAACTATCTGAGCATGGGGCAAATATGGACATGAGGTTGTTTAAATTGCCTGTTACCAAAGAAATCCAAGTTGTGGCTGCATGGAAGCTAGCAGGAATATGTGATAAAGGAAATGCTGTATCATTTTGAGATTTGAAGCATGACATAGTGAGGGAGTTAAATGTGGGGAGGGGGACAGGAAGCACACCTGCCACATCTGAGTATATTCTTTCAGGCTGATCTTTGGAAGGTGCTGAATTGACCATTGTGCCTGAATGATAGTGTTTCCTACTTAGTTCTGACCTCCAACAAACATTACAGTTTTGAGGTTCTATTATTTATAGAACTCCAAAGTTTTGGCATCACCTCTCACTTCTTCCCTTTCTTGCCACCCTGGCTAAAGTCAAGCCATACTCCCCTTAACACTTCACATAACATACATAGTACATGGCTTCTTTGTTTTCAGTCACCAACTTATCAGAGCAGGGTTGCTTTCGTCCAAGTGTTCATGTAGCTTGGAATGAAATGTCTTTGTGTTGCAGGAAAGATTCCTTACTGTCTTTCTTTACTGTTAGATCCCCAGAATCTGTCAGAGTAGGGGATTAACGGCGATTAGTTTACTTACAAATTACTGTTAGCAAAGCCTTCCATCTTGTCATACAGATCTTTCATCTCTCTGGAAAACTTTCTCTGGAGTTTGTGACTGTTTCTGGCACAGGTTTATCTCCATTTATTAGATCACAATATGCTTCTGATTTTCACATGTGCCCAGTATTTTCTCACTAAATATTATAGAAGGATTTCTCTATAAGGAACAAAGCAAGCTATTATTGTTTGGGTGTGTGTTCTAGTTCCTCTTGTACCCTGTGATAGGACACTATGATCAAGGCAGCGTTCCTCTTGTACCCTGTGATAAGACACTATGATCGATCAAGGCAGCGTTCCTCTTATATCCCCGTGATAGGACACTATGATCAAGGCAGCATAAAGAAGGCAGGGTTTATTTGGGCTTATGGTTCCAGAAGGCTGGAGTCCATGATGGCCGAGCAGAGCCATGGTGGCGGCGATAGTGATCTGGAAGCTCACATCTTGAACTGCAGATACAAAGCAGGGAAGACAAACTCAAAATGGTGCGAATCATTTCACTATCAAAGTTCTGCCTCCATGACATATATCCTCAAACAAGGCTGCACCCCTAAGACTTTCAAACAGCACTATCTATTGTGAACCAAGTATTCAGTGCCCAGATTATGGGTCACACTTATCACTCAAAGCACAGTGTACTTTGACTATGCCCTTGTGGGTTCCTGTGTCTTCATTGTAACAGTGGAAACATGGAATAGAGTCTAGCAGTGGTTTTAAGCCACTGGCAATGTGCCCTTGAAGGGATTCAAGGTGAACTTGTGTCAGTTCTTGTCAGAGCATTGTTATGAAACAGAAAGTCTGGCTTTTCCCCAGTCTCTGGATTTCCATCTCACCATAAATCCAGCAATCTTCAGCCATCAACTTAACAAAGTCCAGAATTATCTGAGGGAGTCCAAATTGGAAGTGTTCCTAAATGAGAATGGCCTGTGGCCGTGTCTATGAGGAACTGTATTGACCATTGATTGATCTGGTATGACGCTGTGGTCAGTGGACCAAGCCAGTAAGTAGCTTTTTTTCATGGCTCATGCCTTGATTTCCTGCCCTGATTTCTCTCAATAATGGCTTGCGACCTAAAAATGTAAGCTAAGAAAAGCCCTTCCCTCCTCAACTTGTATTTCATTATGGTGCTTATTACAATTATAGAGAAGCCAAGTAGGATGTGATATAATCTCTTTTAGTTTTGTGTGTTCTTTACATGCCAGCCACCATAATGTGACACAGTCAAATGAACCCTCATTAGAAGCCAAATCAGTGAAGTTACCAATGTTGGATTTTTCATCCCTCTGAACAAGGAGGTAAACTCTCTTTGTTACAAAGTATCCAATCTTGGAGTTTTTGTTAAAGCAACAGAAATGGACTAGTATAGGATCTACTGCACCTTGAAATGTTTAATCCTTTGGATATTATGTTAAGCATTCCGTCTTTGTTCATGTCCATTATATTTATTCTTCTTCAGTGTCTGTAACACACAGCTGTGAAAAATCAAGAGAAGCTTCATAGGATGATACACAGAATCCACCTCTGCATAGCTTCTTTCTTTATTGAGTGACTGGCATTAAGTAATTTCTCAGCTTTATCTTAATCATGAAGATAATTACATCCACTCAGTAGTATTACCATGAGGAGTTGTTGAGATAAAATGTGTAGCGCTCTTACCATGGTGTCTGGCACTTGAGAAATACTAGCTCCCTTTGCCCTTCCTTTACTAACTGGTTGGTTTTACACCTGGTCATTTTTTCAGGTACTGAAGTATAGACTAATAATGTACATGACTTAGGCAATACCAGTAGCTTCTTATTTACAGTGATTACAGACCCCTGAACGAGAAATGTTCCCCATAGACTCCCATATTGAATTATATGGTCCCCAATTGGTGGCTCCATTTGGGGAGGCTGTGGCGCCTGAGGAGGTGGCGCCCTGCAAGAGGATGTATGCCACTGGGAGAAGGTCTTGAGAGCTTGTTAACTTGTCTCATTTATAGTTCACAATCCCTGCTTTCTGCTTGCAGTTGAAGATGGGGTCTGTCATCCCTGTGGAACTGTAAGTTAACAAGAAATATTTCTTCCACAAGTTACTTTTGGTCCATAATGACCAAAAGGTAACTAATACGCTAAGATTTGTGGATGGTGATGATTAGTTCGTTTAAGCCCCAGCCAAGGCCTGATTTAAAAGAGAAGAAATGACAGAGACAGCCATGATACTCTCATCCTCCAGTTTACATGAATTTTCTTTGGAGACTTATATGACACTGTTCAAAGATATGTCCTGAGCAGAACATCAAATATAAAAGCCACTCCCTCACAAACCTAACCTCTATAAGGGAATAGGTTCAATAAATACTTCCCTTGTTTCACATAGACTTGCCTCTTCAGAGTCACCTTTTTTGTTACTACTCAGTTTTTCATTTAATTTACTTTAAACTATCTCCCGATTTATAAACACAACAAGATTAAGGAGTCAGATAGTCAGGAAAGTATTAGCTAAACCCATCAGATCTTCAACCCTAGTTCTCACCACCTGCTTCCCAGAGATAGAGTTCCCCACATCTTTTACCTAATCAGCCACTGCTCTGCAAATATCTACTCTAGATTGGAAAGTGTTTTTAGAGATGCAGTGCAGCTGCAGGGTAGAGCACATGTGAGGCCGTAGATCTAATTCCCAAGTGCCACAGAAATATTTTAGAGATTATGTATGAACTACTTTTAAAAATTATTTTATGTATATGGGTGTTTTGACTGTGTGTGTCTATGCCCCATGTATGCCGGGAGCCAATGAAGGCCAGAAAAGGGTGTCATATCCTCTGGAACTGGAGTTATAGATCATTTTGAGCCAATATGTAGATGCTGGGAATTGAATCCTGGTTCTTTAGGAAAAGTAGCCAGTGTTTTAAACCTCTGAGCCATCTCTCCAGTCCTTATATGAATTATTTTTAAAGGGAAATGATTTCTCTTGTACAAACCCTATCATCTGATGGTATGAATGAACAGATGAGAAATATTCACTATTTAGTGGTTACAAATGTCTATGATATAATGTTAGCACTACAGACTCTTATTGCTATTTCTTTGCAGATATTTTCTTTTTGTATGACTATATATGGTTTTATATTATCACTTTATCTCTCCTTGGATTGTTTTCTCTATTGTCTTCCCCCTCATTTGTTTTGATTTTCATTTTTCATACTTGAGGTCCCTCTCCAAACCTAGACAAAGCTGGAAGGACTGGCCTTGTTATCTCTGGCTGTCAGTTCAAGGAGATGTGTGACATTTTCCTCTTGAACCTGGGCTCTGACTTCTTAATCTGTATTGGATAATCAGATTACCCAGAGAGGTCTCCTTAGCCTTCTGTTCAAAGTCTCAACACTCTCTTCTATATAATCCTCATTTAATCAACTTTGTTTCTCCACATCTATCTCCTGTAATCCTATAAAACCGGAAGAAAACACCTCAGCAAGGAGATTGTAGATTATACAACAAATTAACGAAAGTATTAGACTTTGCAGCTTTTAGATGGATGCTCTAGCCTCAAAGAGTTATAGCCCAGCAGCCAGCTGACTGGATCTGGGGCAACCTTGAATTATAACTTTACTAGATTCTTCTGGAGTCCCCTGTTTCTATCCAGAAGCTCTGTCACACCTATTATGTAGGCTAAGTCACAGGGCATAAACCTTTCTCCCACTTGGAAGCCTGTAAGAGCAAGAAATTTCTTTGTGCACTGGAACTGTGTCTTTGGTATCTATGTCTTCCTTTAGGACCCCAGCATAATAGACAGATGTAATTCTTCTAATAAAACTCTTATGTGAATGATAATTCTCTTCAGCACCTTTCATTTGCACCTACAACATTACCTAACAAGACCTTTCTAAAATCTGTCTAACAAAAAGAACCCAAAAGCATATATGTCCTATAACTAGTTATTGCTATCTTTATTGTTTTTACATAATGATGTCAAGGTCTGATCTACAGTAATATAAACTTCATAATAGTTGGTATTTGTATTTTCTAATTTCATTGCAAGATAAACAATTGATTCACCATGATATGAACTATGTGTTTACAATAAGGCTTATTGCCTTTTATCATGTTCTTTTTCTTGAATTGTGATGCTTACTCAGTGAGTTTGTGTACACACATACACACCCCCCCACACACACATACACATAAACACACGTATATACACGTCATTGTAAGACCTGAAGAGCCTTATGTCTGGGATGTCCCACTCAGAGAAACACAGAGATGGAAATCGATGCAACAAGCATGAGGTTTATTGATCCGGCATGCTGGGGCCATCCTGTAATCGGGGCAGAGGCAACCTCCAACATTCCAAGCACACAGTTTTTATACAGTGATTGAGGTAGACTTCGGTAGCAGCATGAATTGGTTTACACCCATTTGAGGCCAGAGCTGCATTTGTGGCACCAGGCAAGGTGTGGTCTTAATCACCAGAAGAGGGAACTGAAACATTTTTGGTCATTATCTGCACCTGCCCTGCTCTGCAGTTGGGGCGTAAAGTTTGTATTGTTGGGACATTGCAGGAAGGGAGTGTGCATTCCTGGCAAGGTCTTTCAGCAACCGCCTTATGTTCTTCTCTAAGATCACACATCATGTTGTATGTGTATATATGTTCTATACTGTGACTATGAACAGTTTTGATTTGTTAATTAAACCTCAATTAGGCCCAAGGAAAACTAAAATAATGACAAATAAAATAAAATAAAACACAGGTAATTGCATCCGAGATCCTGCCTCAGTATGGGGAGAGGTGTCCTGAGAAAGGCAGGAATGGGAGCGGCATGAATATAGTGAAGAGTCAGTAGTGGATGCAAGCTGTGTGTTCCAGTGCTCGCTATTTGCCCAAGGATTCTCACCATTTTTTCTTCTCTTTTCTTCCTTCTCCCTGCTCATTCTTTCACGTTCTCCCTTCTCATTCTTTTTCCTTCTGATACTATTTATTTCTAGATCATATACAAGCCTTTATCCTAGAAAATAAA
This sequence comes from Montemys delectorum, assembly GCA_019843815.1. Classification (NCBI taxonomy): domain Eukaryota; kingdom Metazoa; phylum Chordata; class Mammalia; order Rodentia; family Muridae; genus Montemys; species Montemys delectorum. The sequence goes on along the minus strand of JADRCD010197199.1, from coordinate 8,232 downwards.
CCCATTTACTATTCACTTCTATTTTATCCTTCTTTTCCTATCCATGCCTTTTATTCTTGACACCATTTTAACTCTCTATCCTCAATGTCCCCAAGTTCTCCCTAGCTAATTAATGCAGGAGTCACCATTGCTCACCACTGCAGAGCATGAGGTTGCTCACTTGTACTTGATCCCCACAGGGACATCCTGTCAGAGAGATGGATACACATGAACATTTGAAAGTAGGGCCATAGTTCCTTTGCTTGCATGGATCTCAGTGTGCCTTACTTTCTCAGAGCAAGAAGAAAACCCCATCTATCATCTATTTTTCTAATTTTGCTTTTTCCTTTTTTTTCTTTTCCCACTCTGCTCCCCTAATTCTGGAGCTGAATGTTTTCTTTAACTTCATTAAATTTTTACTTTTCTATCTGTGTTTCTCCTTCCCCAATACACATTCACCAGTATTTTGGCTGTCCTATATTGTTTTGCAACAATGTTTCTCCATTTCATTCACCATTTTACATTTATCTAATTTCATTATTGAAAATTTTTATTAGCGAGAAATATTTTTCTCCTTTTCTTTGTTCTATTCTCTTGCTCCTTTTTCCTCCCATTGACATCATTCTTAATGATTCTTCTTTCATTGAGCCTCACTTCTCCTCTGTTCCTCTACCTTCCTTGTCTCTATTATATATCATATCCATCTACTATCCTTGTGATTATCTGAAAAGATATTTACTTACAAGGTACCTTCAGTGGTTGTTCTGTAGTTTAATGATAGCAGATAATAAATCAGAAGGTTGTAGATGACAATATGTGTATTTTCTATACCTCCACTTTTATTCAGTATACTTCAAACTACTTCAACATATTTTGTTAAAACAATTTGATAAAAGAAAGTAACATTTGGCAAAATAGAAAAAAGAAGTTAAATTGTCTTGAGACAGGCTGACTCTATGACAGGCTTCAAATTGGCAGTTCAAGTCTTGGCAAGAATTGGGTAAGTCGAAGCCAGCCTAGGCAAGTCAGTTACTAGGAAAAACTCCAGGCTTCAGGCAGCTAGTCAGAATCTGTCTTGCCTTCAGAAGCTCCCTGCTACCTGGCCTTAAGCAAAGGCAAAGGGTCAGTAGGAACAGTTTCTGGACTTCCTCAGCAATAGTTTCCAGCCCTCCATGCACCAGCAATAGTTCTGAGATGTCCCTAAAGGTGGAGCAAAATAAAGATCACCTACCCTGAATTCCGCTAATGTGCTTTAAATCAGGCCTTCGAGTTCACTTGGTTGTCTCCATCTTGGAATGGGAGACTCTCACATGCTGGACTTTAGCAGAATAAAACACTCTTTGCTTTTGCTTACTGTTTGAGTCGGGGGTATCATTCTTCACCATGAACAATGAACCATTATAGTCTCTACTTTAAACAACAGGATATTATAATTAAAAGACCACAAAGACCCAAACTAGAAAGCTCCCAGACTTGATAAACTCTTTAAAAAAATAATAACAGGATGTAAACTCAGCAAACAAATGTTTCTATTTATCAATAATGAATTTACCAAGAAAGAAATTAGATCAGAAATTTTATTCATAATAGCTTAAAAACATAAATTAAATGCTTATGAATAAATCTTACTATGGAGATCCCTACAATAAAAACTATAAAGAACTGGAGAAAGAAATTGAAGAAGACTTTAGAAGATGGGATGACCTTCTATGCCCATTGATTGACAGAAACAATGTTCATAAAATGACTATATTACCAAATATGATCTATAGATTCACTACAACTGCTAATAAAACTTCTACTTTCACAGAATTAGGAGAGTTAAGCCTTGAATTCATATGGAAATCTGAAATATCTTGAATAGTCAAATCAATTTTTAGCAGAAAACGTATTACCAAAGGTTTGACAATAAATAATATCAAGTTATATTACAGAGTTATAATAACAAAACAGCCAAGTAGTAGCACAAAAATGAATGTGTAGACCAGTGACTAGAAAAGAATCGAGAAATTAACCTATATAGCTATGGTCACTCGATTTTTGACATCAGTACATGTAAAAATATCCATTAATGAAATGATTGCCCCTTTAGTAAATTGAGCTGAGGAAACTGGATTTCTGTATGTAGAAGAGTGAAACTAGGTTTGTATTTCTCACCCTGCAGAAATATCTATTCAAAATGGATCAAATATTTCAATGTAAGATGTTGGGGGTTCGTCTGGTGCTGCTTGCATCCATATGCTAAATTCTGTACCCTAGGATCTGGTTGCCCCAACAGCCCATGTATACCAGCCTTTGTTGTACAAACCTTACTCCCTGATTAAAACAATATTGGTTAAATAAAACTGGCAACAGCTAATGCCTTGGGAGGAATAGAGGTGGAGTTGGAGTTACCAGACTGGTGTTCTCACTCAGGTAGAGACAAAAAGGAGGAGAAAGGAGAAAAAAAGAGAGAGAAATAGAAGGAGCACAGAGGAGGTGAAGACAGAACAGGAGGTGTCCATTAGCCATGATGTACAAGCAGCATGTACTGCGAGTGAATGCCTCCCCAGGACACCAAACGGAAATAACCCAGTTAGATTCAAATGGCAACTATTTAGTGAGAATAGTTGGGGAAATAGCCAGTCTAGTCTTAGAGGAATCCCCTAGTAATTGTCCAGAGCCTAATACATGATAGTTTGAGTCTCATTCATTTGAAGCTAGATGGAAATAATCGTAATTCATATTAATTTACAGCAAGCTATGAAAACTTGAAACTGTTAGAGGAAACATGGCAAAAACATTTCATTATTTAGTTATCGGTATTTTTTTTTCTCAAAAAGATTCTAGTTGCTCAAGAAATAATTCCCAGAACTGACAAATGGGTATACATGAAATTAAAATCCCTCTGCAAAGAAGAAAACAACAACAGCAAAATAACCTCCCTCCCCACAAACTAAAACACAAAAACCAACTTAGCAGTATGAAAAGAACCTACAGCATGGGCAAAAATACCTTTCTAAAATACATACCAGACAGGTGAGTTGTGTGTAGTTATATAAAGAACTATAAAAATTAAAACCCCAAAAGCTAAACCATGCAATTTAAAAATAGGCCACCAAATCAAATACATAGTTCTCAAAAGAAGAGAAACAAATTTCTGAGAATACTTGAAAAGGTGTTCAGCATCCTTAGCCATCAAGGAGGTGCAAATTTCAACTGCTTTGAGATAGATTCCATCTTGCTAGTCAGAATGGTTGTCATCAAGAAAATATAGGACAGCGAATTTAGTGAGGATGTCAAAGAGGAAAACTAGTTTACAAAGGTGGGAATAGAGACACGTACAGCCACTGTCGAAATCAGCATGGGGTTCCTCAAAGAACTAAAAGTAGAACTGCCGTATGTTTGCCTCTGCCACTCGGGTACATACCTAACAGAATCTACTTCAACATACTACAGAAACATTTGCACCTGTCTAGAGACTTAGCATTCACAAGAGCCAGGAAATGGAACCTGCCTACATGTCCATCAACAGATGATATAGGAAATCTGGTATGTATACATAAGAGAATTTTATGAAGTCATACAGAAAATGAGATCATGACATTTATAGGAAAGTAGATGTAGCTTGAAGTCATTATGTTGAATAGAATAAGCCAAACTTAGAAAGACAAATGCATGCTTTCTCTTATTGTGGATACTATATTTCTATGTGGATACAAACACATATACATATGTGTTTATATATGTATCTGTTTGTCACAAAACTAGGAAGGGCATGATGGGAAGAAAGAGTTCTTAAGCAAGCTGGGAAGAGAAATGAGAAATAGAGATAACAATGAATATTAGTAAAAGGAAGGGGACTGGGAGGCTAACTAGGAAAAGGAATGGAACCATCTAGAGAGATGTCCTGTACTGCCACCTGCAAGAGCCTTGTTATTCCCTCAATCTGAGGCATTGTAGTCTTTAACATAGGCATGCTAATGCCAACAATGCATATTTTTACTCAGGAATTCATATGCTCCGCACAGTCTTGACTTGGGTTACAGGGGATAAAGTCTGGGATGGGGTGGGATGGTTCAGATGGAGCAGCACCAGCAGCTTTGAAACTCAGTGTCTTTGTATACAACTGAACGAGGAGGGGAGAAGTCTTAGGCTGTAATCCTTCAGGAGGAAGAAGCCATGGTCGATTCTTTCTGCACACACTGTCAACAATTAGATCACTGGAAGACCATGTGATTCACCTGAGCCTTAGCAAACCATGTGCGCCTAACCCAGGGAAAGCTATGCCATTCCTCTGAGTCTGAGGTATTGTGGTCTTCAGCCTGGCCATGCTAATGTCAACATATTCATGCAAGGCTTCATGTGCTCCCCACAGTCCTAATTAATTTTTTTGTCAACTTGACACAATCTAGAGTAAACTGAGAGGAAGAAACCTGAACTGAGAAAATGTACCCATAATGTTGGCAAGCCTGTGGGGCATTTTCTTGATTGGTCATTGATGTGGAAGGGTCCAGCCCAGTGTGGATCTTGACATCCCTGAGCAGGTAGTTCTGGGGTATATAAGAAAGCAAATTGAACAAGCCTCTAAGACTGCTCCTAATGGCTTCTGCTCCAGTTCCTGCCTTCAGGTTCTTGTCCTGACTTCTCTTAATGATGGACCATGATCTGAGAGTTGTAAGATGAAGTAAACCAGTTCATCTCTCTTTGCTTTTTAGAATAATTTATCACTGCAATAAACCAAGCTAAGACAGGAAGAAAGAAGACAAGCTGGAGAATCATGAGGGAGGGAAACAAATGAGACAAAAAATACAATGATGCATATGTGTGAAGATGCCATAAAGAAACACATTAATTTATATTCTAGGTTAAACCATGGAAAAGCAATATTTAGTTTTGTTAACATGAATATATCCAAACTTCTCAAAATAACAATTCATTAGTGTGTTTAAACCTTCCTCTACTCATACCATGTCTCTTCCAAAGTTATTTTAACAGACACACAGGATCCCAAGTCATCCTCCTACCTCAGATAATTACTTTTTTCAGTCAGTCATATTGATTGGATTTTGCTCATGGATTTGAGCTAGACAATATATTCCTTTCCCCTACTGAGAGTTCTGTATCATGCCTTATGGGTTAATTGATGGTTTTTGTTTTGTTTTGTTTTGTTTTCCTGGAGAATGTTGGCGATGTGGTCACATGAAATTTAGCTCATTACTGTCCACAAGATTTTATTGTGGTCCAAACACATTACTGTAGTTTAGAAAACCAGACAGACACAGATCTCTTGAAGCCGACTAACATATAACATTGGAAAGGGACGACACAAAAGCATTTGCTTCACCCTTATCTTTTCTGATAAACTACAAAATAATAAACTCTGCTTGAATTTCAGTGGCAACTTAACAGAAACAAAGCCGCCCTTCCCTTCTATGGAATTACTAGTAATGGCTAGTTACTGGGTATGAGCCCTTTTTATGGACAAAGTGACCTCTTTAACCCTGAAATAACACGAAAAGAAATATCAGAATAAACATCAAGACAAAAAGAAAAAAAAAAAATTGAGAGCCAGGCGGTGGTGGTGCACGCCTTTAACCCCAGCACTTGGGAGGCAGAGGCAGGCGGATTTCTGAGTTCAAGGCCAGCCTGGTCTACAGAGTGAGTTCCAGGACAGCCAGGGCTACACAGAGAAACCTTGTCTCGAAAAAACCAAAAAGCACAAGGGCGAAGACTTCCTAATGTTAAAGGAGCCAAGTTTTGTACTTCACAGAGCTCAAAAGAAAAGAGCTCAAATAAGCTTGTCAGTGAAGAGAAAGACAAGCAAATTCAGGAGCAATTGAGGAAGGCATTCTCAGAGAGAAGGGAGATGTCAATTTTTAAAAAGTGGTTCAGTTGAGGGTTAAGTAGTCATTAAATAAAAACATTGAACATTTGTCCTTAGTAACTGTTGTAGAAATGGCTTAATGAGTGACTCCCATGTCCGATACACAAGTTGAAGATGTCTGAATAATCATGATGGGCTCCAAGGTCATCTTGAAACAGCTTTTCCCATAGTATCCAGCCTTGCCAGACATGGCTGCACAGTGGAGACGTATAAACAGGTCAAATGTAGAGGAGTTATGGCCCAGAGGATTTTCTCTGAGGTGAACATGGACTCGTTAAAACTATGAGACTGCAAAAGTTGAGGGTCAGGAAGAGAGAGGACTTAGAGGAATAAATGTAATATTTCTAAGGGGATACCAGTGTGTTATTGGAATATTTAATACCTGGTGTTTAGCTAATAAGAAGATAGAGCATTTGATATTTTTGAAGATAAAACATAAGCTGTAGCTAAGAGACTAGCCTCTACTTTCACTTGTTTTGAAGTTCACCATTTCACATTTTTCAAAAAGCGACCCATGGGTTATACATAAATGGCACTTCCTGAAGGAACGGAGTCACACTGAACTGATCATCGCTTTCTAAATAATGCACATTAACAGCATGAAGAAAAACATGCCGAGCTCTGTGCTTGTTGGCAGCAGAAACTATAAAAAAAAAAAATGTCCTGTGCAAATTGTTAAAACTGACACTTAGGAGTGGAATAAGAGACAGAAGCCAACCAGCCCATAAATGTGCTGAGACACAAAATATGATTTATAAATTATCAGATTTAAGACAAATATTACCTGCTTGAACGTTTGAATAGAAGACTGTCAAAGCAAATGCAATCAGCTATGCAAAGTTAGGGTCAAATATCAATTTATTACCAAGAGGGAAAACCAAAGCCTACTACTGGGCAAACAAAGCAAACTGTGTCCCCCTTGTGGACTTTCTGTTTTGTAGAGGACACACTTTGTAGAGTGTGTCACGGGCTAAGTGGATGAGATTTTACTTAATATTAGATATAGCCAATTCCATATGTGGGTGTGTACTGGTTCCCTTCCTTATTGTTCTCCTTCTTACATGAGGTAGAAGACCTACAGTGAGATCAGAGACATTGACACTGGTGTCTTTGAGAAAATCATACACTTTTATAGGAATTGGAGTTGCTTTAAAGTTCCATGACAGCACTAAACAAACAGAAATGTAAAAATCTCTCCTTTTTCTCACAATTAAGTCCAGGTGCTCAGTGAGAATTTATTTTATGCAAGGGACCAGCTCTCACAGCTGATAGGATAAGACAGGTGTAGCATGTTATATTTAGGTATGTGTTGCTATTGTTGGTAGCACAAACTTGGGAGAGCAGAGCCTAAAAAAGACGCGGGCTAAAGTCTCACATAATAAGCAGCTTTATTTAGAGCATCAGGCTATTTATAATTGGACCATATTTGGAAGTTTTAAAAAGGTCACATGAGCAAAACTCACGTAAGTTTAGACTCTCTCCAGTCTTGAGGACAACTCATGCTTAAAAACCTCATCTTCGTGGTAAGAGAATGTGTAATCTGAAACATAAAGCCCTACATTGTGATTGCATATGGGGCACGGAGAGCACACTGCAGCAAATTTATAGCATATGATTGGGTTAATCCAACCAGATGACCTCTGTGGTAGGGAGAGCACTCAGGCCTCTTGAGATATGGCTCTGGCTTGTCTCTGGGCCTCTGGCCTACACTGTGCATTCTACACCGAAGCTTTCAGAACGGTGTGTAGTTTTCAGTCATGTTCTTGCCTGAGAGAATGTTTATCCCTTAACCTTTTCCCTTGCTAGCTGTCAGAGGGTTGGAATCTGTAGGAAGCCCTGCACAATTAGGACAGCTAAGAGGACAGATTGTCTCATCAAGTCCCTCAAAGTCCCTCTGTACCTGCAAGTCCTTCTGTGATCATCTGTCTCCTGGCTAAACTCTCTGGCGAGGCTGTAAACATATTTGTTCTTATGCTCATTTATTTATTGAAGAAGTTTTTGACTTCCGAAGCATGTTACAAACAGGCCTTGGTATTCAACATTGAACCAGACCGTGCAGTCCATATTTTCATAGACTTCTAATCTAGGGGAAACATCCTGAAATATGGTGCCCCAAAGCACCTCTGAGGTTAAGGGTTAACACAAATGGAATAGTTGTGTATAGGATTTTTTAAAAAGATTTATTTATTTATTTATTTTATGTATATGAGCACACCATTGCTGTATTCAGAGACACCACAAGAGGCTATCAGATCTCATTATCGATGGCTACGAGCCACCAAGTGGTTGCTGGGAACTCAGGACTTAAGCTATGTCTCCCGGCCACTTTCGTAACACAAAAAGCCACATCTAGTACTTGAAAAGTATCACTCAGAAAACCAATAGGC
>JADRCD010197197.1:1263-11560 GCA_019843815.1 Montemys delectorum | reverse complement strand
TAAGTGTGCATGAGTATGTAAGTGTACATGTGAGTGTGTGTATGTGTATGAGTGTGTGTGAGTGAATATGTATATGTATGTGTGTGTGTGAATGTGTATAAGTGAGAATGTATGTGAGACAATGGAAAGGGGGAAGAACAAGAATGGGACCCAGAACCACAGCCTGTAGATCCAGGAGCTGCTAAAGTTAGGATCCCAGTGTGGCCATTTCTACCAGGAACAGAACCTGTCTTTAGGCAGAGGTCAGGCAGTTCCCAGCTTATCATGGAAGGTGAGGTTGTCTGGAAACTGAATTCTGGTCAGGTATTCAATCAATAGATGACTTCAGCAAGGTGCAGACTAGTCTACAAAGACGATCTGTAGACCTTTAGTCAAGTGTCCTAAATATTAGCCACTCTCATGTCCCACCTGTGTCTCCATACAGCCATTTGGACCAGTACATTTCTGATCACACTGAGACAGCTCTATCAGCACACAATGAACTGCCTTCCCCATCAGGAATGAATGAAACCATGACCCCCCAAATTAATCCCTCCTCCCTAGCCATTCCTATGTAAGAGAAGAGAAACTAATATCGTGGTCTTGCTAAGGGCTCAATAACAGGCTGTGCTACCTCCCAGACCAGATGGTCAGCCAGGTGTGCACTGACACCCACACCCCGGAAACACACTGGTCTCAAGTTCCATCAGCTCAACATTTAAGTGGTCTACACAAAACAATTGGACTGACAGCAACACCATATCAGACACCAAGGTGATGCAAGTCACCAGAAAACAAGGCAAAGGCAGCAAAGGGCAAATCTCTGTTTTGTTTTACTTCTGTTAAAAGAAGCAGGATATAAAAACACCACAGAGAAGAAATTTTTCTGTTATGAAAAAAAAAAAAAAAAGAATTCAAGAACTCTGACAATTGAAAATGGATAGATACGGGCTGGATCTTTCTCCCCAAGAAACCATTACAACGAGATATTTCTCAATAGAAAAAGTTAACACTGATTCGATGTATAATTCAGAGTCATATGGGAGGATAAGCACATAGAAGCTTGTATTGTGAAGGCTCTTATCTGGAATTTCTGTATGTGTCAAAGGCATCGCCAGTGTGATGGTATTATCTCTGGGATTTAATGTGTAATATGTCTTCGAGATAAACCGAACAGAAAGGAAAAATGGTGACACAGGAGGAGAAGAGCTCAGACGGCCACCATGGCTGTGTCAAAGTACAAGAGGCTGTCCAACCATTTCCATTCATGAGTGTCTGAAAATCCTTATAGTGATAACTTTAGACAACAGCCAGTGGCCTACAGGAGTGAGACAAGAGCCTCCCCTGCCCCCAGCCCTGGGCTTTTGATAGTGCTGTCAGGAGGATCCTGAGTCCTCCTGGCAGAGATCTTTATTCTGTCCTGTAAGTTCTGGTTGCTTTTGCTGGAAATTTTGCTTTTGTTTTTAAGTATTTCCAAACTCATTAAAAGCCCCATCTACAGAGTAAGTTGGCTATGCCACGAGACCACACAGGTAAAATACATATATAATGTATAATATAGATACAAACTTGAGTTCTCAAGCACACTATAATAGACCGTATAATTTGTATGTTATTATTTACACAATACTTAGTATATTTGCCAAACATGATTTGAATATTTTATAACAGAAAAGAAATGGTATAAGTAATAAAATTAAAATATTGATATAATTAAAATATAAAAATATGAAATATAGCTATTTAATAACACTTATCTTTTATGTATTACATATAGCATGTAGTAAACTATATAATAATTTGTTTCTGTGCTGTAGTCAATGTATACAGGTCTTATATATTATATGTACAATATTATATTTTACATTAGTCTATATTCTAAGTTGTGTCACATTGTATATATCATTATTATACCTAAAACCTCTATAACACTTTCTTTTAATGATTATTTTTGTAATAGTTGAATGATATGTGATTGCTTAGTAAGTCATTGAATAGATAATGAATTTTTAACTAATATTTGGATGATATGTGGCTAACTAGCATATTTAGTTGTTGCTAATAGTGCTTTTTGGTAAAAGTTGGATAAAATCAATTTTGTTAATCACTTGAATCCCATTTGACTTCAGCAACAGATTGTTTTCAGGAACAAGAGAATTTGGTGGGCTTGGAAGGCGTTTGAGGGGGCCTTTGCCCACTGTCACAGAGATGACGCTAGACTACAATGTGATGAGAGTGTGTCAGAGACAGTGACTCCAGGCACACTCACTGATGACCAGGTGCTCTCAGGATTAGGCCTCAGGAATTAGAGGTGGACTATTTATACTTTCAGAAGGGTCCTGACAGAGGGCTCCTGTGAAGGAGCTTCACCTTGGTCCTAAGGAAAGTGTGTAAGACAGAGGGAGTTCAGAGGGTCCAGTGCAGAACAGGGACTCACCACATGAAATAATCACCGGCTCCAGCTTCAGGCAGGATGCTCTTGGTGAATGAGAGGCAGAGTTAGCCCTCTTCCTACTGACACTGGAAGGTGAAGAAGCTCCCATGCCTCCCACGAGGATGGGCTTTTGAAGAGGTTCTGGGTAGATTCATATCACCTGGATCTTCTAGGGTAGCTTTTATTGCTTGAGGTTGTCAGGGAGTGAGTGGATTGAATGGAGAGTGAGCTTCCTGGCAGCCTGTAAAACACATATGCGCATGTACGCACACACGCACGCACGCACGAACACACGCACACACACACACATGCGTGCGCACACACCTCTTTGCCTGTGAGCCATCTGTGAGTATGACCAGCACCACCTTAGAGCAACCTTGCTTTTCCTATCACTTCACCCAGAACAGGACAGGACAAACTGATAGCATTGGTAGCTATGGCAACAGGGGACCATCCAGACTCAGATAAATTATACTTGGGTGGATACGAAAGGGACTTGTTTCAAAGGGGCCGTGAGAAACCAAGGAAGCGTTAGCAAGAGAAAGTGAGCAAGAAGGGGCCATCAGGGGCTCAAAAGTATTAAGAAATCGAAAACTTCACAAAGCAAGGGAACGCAGGAATCCATCCGCTGGAGCATGGGATTTCATGCAGTCCAGAGGATTGGGGTGACTCTGTTGTCAGGGAGAGCTGAGAAAGCAGGGAATCATTGCTATGGCTGCGGTTCCCAGGCAAATGCTGTTGGAGCTAAGAGTGGCTCTGGGAAGAGTGTTGCACTTGCTCCCAGCTGCAGGACAGTGTGGCCACACTGGAGTAAGGCAAGTGCTAAGGGATGGACATGACAGAGGTAGCCTGGCTATCACCACACAGAGTGGGTATTGAAAGTGATCTGCTGGGGCCCACAGAGAGTCTGTATCGAAAGCATTGCTCCTTACTTGAGATGTGGGACCAACGTAGCCATCCATGTTATGGAGGTAGCCTCATGGCACTCTGTTTCTTAGGCGTGTGCTAATGTGAACCTGAAAGCTGGCCAGAGAGAGCCTTGCTGAAAAACCATACAGAAACCTCATCTTCACACTGGAAAAGAAAACGCTGTTAAAAACACAGCATGTACTATATACCAGGTAAGAAAGGCCGGGCTAGAGAAAACAACAAAACTCCGCATCATTGACAAACACAAAAATAAAAGTCACCACACTTGTGTTTAGTTACAACCCAGTTTTGGATGCTTGTCAGATCTTTGAAGCTCACAGAACTCTAGTAGGACCTGGGGTCCACAATCTCTTCCACCGCTGTCCCAACAACATGTAGAAAAGCGGGAATGACATGTGCAAGCAGTTATCACTCTGTAGCATTGGCCTGGAAGGGGAGCACCAGTCTGGAAGGGGAGCATGAGGATTATACAAAAGGGAAACACTTAATCCTGCTGTCAGGGGATGGCAGGGCTTTGCCCAACCCCAGAAGCAACTGTGCCTTCTGCCTCTGTAATCCTCCTAAGGACAGCTGGCTTCCCGGACTCTGTTGTATGAAATCATAGCTGTAAGGTCAGCCTGCTCTGGCCTTGAATGGCTTCCCAGTTTTTGTCTTTTTAACTTAAAACTTGGCAAATGTTAGGTGAGGCATTACTGTACATGGTTGGTTTGTGACCTCTTAAATATTTTTTTGAAGTGCCAAATAAGGGTCTTTTAAAGAACCTTGAATTTTTAAAACTATATTACAGAAATGTTATAAAATTAGAATGAACTAACTGTATGTCACAGTTGTCTAGGGTTCTGCATTTAGGCCATTTCTCCTGAGTTGAGAGTGTGGTTCCTCACACCGCTGCTTTCTCCTGTCTCTTAGGCGGCTCTGAGGATCTGGCTCTACCCTCTGCCAATTGAATGGCTCGACTCAAGCTTTCACTACACTCCTCATTTTAATTCATCACTGAATAATTGAATAATAAAAACTCCTCTGGTGAGATAGCGACTGTTTCACCCTTTATTCATAATCTTTTTTAATTCAACAATATCTGCTCTTTGTCTACTAACTGACTTATTAAAATTAAATGGAATTTCCAGACACAGAGTGTGCATATATTTGCATAGCTAAATTTTCTTTTAGCAAAACATTACCATGGAAATAAAATAACAGTAAAGGAAGCCAATTAATTAAATTTGTGAATTTTTAAATTCTTAAAAATTTATTCAAACCGGAGCAGCAGCATGTGAATTAGCAAGCGCTTAAATTTTAAAGAGCAGGGCACTTCACTAAATGCGTGCAAAGAGTGGATGCAACCAGAATAAAATTAGAGGCTCAGTGTGTGCGTGTTTGTATGTATATGTATAAATATTGGCATGTATATGCCTTTATATGGATGTATGGATATGCATGTGCACATGGGTACACAGTACATGCAGTCATATGTATATCTGTATATATATATATATATATATATATATATATATATATATATATATACGAATCTGTACAGATGTATATATGATATATATGCATGTAGGTATTTGTATATGTATATAAATATACATGTTATTTATAAATGTATATGTGTATATACATATACATGCTTATACTTGTATGTGAAGTGAAAAGATCAAGTCGACTTGGAGTCTTCTGTGAATTTCATCCATAGAAGCAGGTTTAGTAACTACAGCATTCTTTATGGTATTTTCTATTACATACACTTATTTATTTGTGGATCCATGGGACTTGTTTGGTGATTAGAGAACACTGGAGTGGGTTCCCTCCTCCTACTGTATGTGGGTCCTGGGGTTCAAATTCTTGTTACCAGGCTTAGCAACGAGTGCCTTTAACCTCCAAGCCGTCTTACCAGCCTACCCCTCAAGGATGTCTAAGGCAAATTCTGTACAGAAGTCTCCATGCCTAGTTTCTGCTCATGTCTTATGGCTCAGGAAAATGCCAAGCACCCTTCCTTAAGGAGAGCAGGGACCTCTGCCCAGGAGCCCAGTGGGAGACCAAGCTATGACAGCAGCTCCCTGAGTCACACCACCATGGGCATCGGAAATAATACCCTGGTAAAGCATCGGCAAAAGACACTTTGGTCACTTCCCAGGACCTAGTCAGTTTGGGCCATCTAAAACAGCTTGGGAACATGGAATTCCTTCAGGGGGACAGGAACTAGAAGGGGCCATCTTCCCTTGAAGATGTGTGCTGTTACTGCAGGTGATGGGTTTCTCAGTCATCAACTCAAGAACCCTGGGTGTAAAGGATCAGAGAGAGTAGAGTATGCTCTCTAAAAGGAACAGGGCACAGAGAAAGCAGAGAGAAAGTGCTGGGAACAGTGGCCACTGGAGCTATCCCACAGTTGTCCCTAGCCCACTTTCTGCTCCCAGCTTGCCTGTCCACATACTATTCTGGGGTTTTCTGGCTTTTGAGGAAAGAGCAATAGTACTGTGTGTTTCCATCACTGTGGCTGTGTGTTCTCCTGCTTGGTCTTCCCATGTGAGCACACACCATCCTGCTGCCAACTCATTTAGAACTCTACAGGGGTCTCGCTTACTCCTCATGGGTGAGAATTTTGTTTCTGCCACATTTACAGTTGCTTAAGAAGAGCCAGGATGCAGGAGCATGAATCTAAGGATCTACGTAGCTCACAGTGAACACAGCCAAAAGAGATGGCTTTTCCTCCTCCTCCCTCTCCTCCACCTCCCCCTTCTTCTCTTCTTCCTCCCCCTTTCCTCTTCCTCCTCTTCTTCCTCCTCCTCTTCCTTCTTCTCCTCTTCCTCTTCCTCCTCCTTCTCCTCTTCCTCCTCCTTCTCCTCTTCCTCCTCCTCATCCTTCTCCTCTTCCTCTTACTCCTTCTCCTCTTCCTCTTCCTTCTCCCCCTCTTCCTTTTCCTCCTCCTTCTCCTCTTCCTCCTCCTCCTCCTCCCCTTCTTTCTTCTCTTTCTTCTCTTCTCCCTTCTCCTCCTCCTGATATCCTCTGCAAATCTCTTCCTAAAGAGAGCCATCAGCATACAGCAACCAGTACCAGCCAATAAGGTCAACATCACAACCTAAACTTAAATAAGACGAAGAAGATAGAAATTGATGTGTTTATAAAAAGATAAAGAGCTAGGGGATATGTTTTGGTGGATGTATGGTGAGGTGTGGGGGAAGGAGTCTCCTCGGTGGGCCCATCTGAGGCATCCCTTCCCCCTGAAGGACCAGCCACGTAACAATGATGACAACAACGATATAATATAGAATAGAGTTTATTCAGGGCATGGGGAGGGGAGTTAGAGGGTAGTAGAGGCAGAGAAAGGCAGAGATAGAGAGAGGGAAGAGGGAAATGGAGACGGAGAGTGAGCAAGAGGGAGAGAGGGAGAGGGAGAAAGAGAGAAGGGAAAGAGGAGGAGGAAGAGGAGGAAGAGGAGGAGGAGGAGGAGGAGGAGGAGGAGGAGGAGGAGGAGGAGGAAGAGGGAGGCTGGACATGAGCATGTGGAGAGAGGGGGGAGGGGGGGAAGGGATCAGAGGACAGAGCAGGAGCAGGAAAGCAAGACCAAGAGAGTGTGAAGGGGCAAACAGCTCCTTTTATAGTGAATCAGGCATACCTGGCTGTTGCCAGGTGACTGGGGGGAGGAGCTTAGACAAAATGCTAACAGAAACCCCGTTACATTATATTTGAGTTTAATCTAACTCTGACCTATTACCCATATTTTAAATTTTAATATGTTCTCTTGATGCTATCCTGACAACTCTTAACCACGAGGATTTCTTTGCCACCCACTCTCCCTTAATCTGCAGTATGAGCTAAAGTTCTGTGGGATAATAAGGTGAGGAAGTGGGAAGCCAACCTAAATGGATTAGAGGGTGCTTGCTGGGGAGAACTGCTAACTTGGAGCATTAACAGGCGATTCGACTCTGAACATTTAGGTCACCCCAGGAGCAAGCACCATCCTGGCAATAAGGGGATGCAGATTAGTCACCAGCTGCCTTGGGACAGGAAATGAGTTCTTGGCCCATTTCGAGATGGAGAGAAATCCAGTTAGCGCTTCGCACAGCCAAGTTGCTGACTGGTCTCAAAGAAGAGTATATAGGAAAGAGAAGCTACTGCTGTCCAGATGGCTGCTCCCCGGGGCCCAGTGGACCTCACCCATGCAAACGGCCCTCAATGACGAGACACTTCGCTGCCAGAAAAACAAAATAATCGTCAGCAGGTAATTCTCTTAATAATGGCTGGCAGGTCTCTGGGAGACATTTACTCACCATCAAGGGGGCAGTGTGGAGAGATGTTCACTGTGTTCTAAGAATCAACAGGAAGCCCCAGTGAGGAACTGGAGCCTTGAGACTTTCTTCTAATACCCGAACTCTCCCCTGTGCTCTGGAAGTCCCCACGCCTGACCCACACAATACCTCCTCCAGAAGGCTGAGCTTTGCCTTCCAGTGGGACTGACTGATTTAAAATACAAAATATCCAAGAAGAGAGGAAAAATAGAAGAATTATACAGGTCCTGCCACAGAGAAAGGGGTCTCAGTATCCAGGATCTCTAGGGGGTTTACACAGGTTTCAGTATCAATATGGCTCCCAGTCCTATGTTTGATGCATGGACCTAAAAAATCACAAAAGTACTACCAGAAAGTGGGGAAGAAGGGCACAGGTAAGTGTTCAGAGGAGTCTGACCTATTCATTGTTCTTTTGCTGTGAGGAGACAAGGCAACTCTTACACACACACACACACACACACACACACACACAAACACACACACACACACACACACACACACACACACACACACACACACAAACATTTAACTGGAACTAGCTTACAGTATCAGAGGTTTAGTCTATTATGATGGAGGTAGGAGAGAACATGGTCCATTGATACTAAAACAGTCCTTGAGAGCTACTTCCTGATCCACAGGGAAGAGAGAGAGATGGAGCCTGGTGAGCTTTGGAAACCTCAAAGCCCACCTGGTGGGTGACACATTTCCTCCAACAAGGCCACACCTCCTAATCCTTCTAATCCTATCACAGCTTTTCAAGCCCTGGTGACTAAGCATTCAAATATATGAGCCTAAGGGAGCTATTCTTTTTGTTTTGTTTTGTTTTTTGTTTTGTTTTGTTTTGTTTTGTTTTTGTTTTTGTTTTTTCTCGAGACAGGGTTTCTCTATGTAGCCCTGGCTGTCCTGGAACTCACTCTGTAGATCAGGCTGGCCTGGAACTCAGAAATCTGCCTGCCTCTGCCTCCCAAGTGCTGGGATTAAAGGCGTGTGCCACCACTGCCTGGCTAGGGGGAGCCATACTTATTCAAACCACCACAGAGCCAAAACTTACTGACAGTAGTACCTACAGCCTGCAGAACTGGGAGACAGGAAGGAGCTGCATAAGGTCTCCTACTAGGGAATCTCAGACTAGATTAAAGGGATGATATGTTGAAAGAAAGGCAAATAAAACTTGGTTAGAGTGAAAAATGCAGTTTGAACAAAGGAATACTTTCATAAGTATCACTCTTCCTGAAGAATAAGGAGAGTGGCAAAATATCAAATGTGTCTGTGTAAGACCCTGATGAGCCTTAGCTTACTGGAGACCCCCTGAGTGAATCACGTGGACCCTGATCAATGCAAAGAGCATGAGGATTTTTATTTCAATGCACTGAGGCCGTCCCAGACCCTCAGGAAAGGAGGCGACCCCACACAACTTGTTCAATGAGCTTTTATACAATTTTCAGGGCAGCAGCCATTAGACACAATGTGATTGGTAGAACAGTGTGACTTTTTAAACTGATTGGTCTTTAGGGAATGAGGTGGCAAGGACTTCCCTTGTCTGAAGGTGGGCAAAGGTCCACAGTGCAGAATGTGCCCCCATCCGCAGGTAGTTTCTCACCCTGTGATCTGAGGAATGTTAATTAGCCTTTCCCTTCTGGAGAATTCCACCACCTTCCTAAAGTTCCTGAGCTTATCTTATTAAGGCAATTCCTGGCCTCCAGGTGTTTTTCTGAGATGTCCCTGTTTACTAGGATCTTACATCTGTGGTATAAGGTTCTCACACTTCAGTGTAATCATTTGAGAACTTTGTAAAAAGGTGCAGTTGATACGAGGGGAATCTAGGACCCCCTCCTGGGGTTCTCAGACTAGTTAATAAAACAATTTAAGAATAGATTCAAATGGAAAATTTAGAACAACTTCAACGGAGTGTAAAAAGTAAAACCCAGGGCTGGCAAGCTGTAAATCTTGGTAGCTGACATGGGGGAGAAAGGTGAAGAAAACTAAAAAGAATGGCAAAGTGTTTAAGTTAGACAATGGAGGTCAGTCCTGTGCTAGACAAGAAGGTTTGTGGCAGGAAAGGGAGCTTCAGAGAAAAAGAAAAGCCTAATGCTCCTGGAAATGCATATTTAGACTCGGGCATTCAAACAAAAGAAAGATCGAATAAAGGTTTTTGTGTCTGCTTGAGTCAGGACCCAGAGAGGCAGGCGGACTCAACACAACCTCCTAGCAACTGAAAGAACTGCCCTAGGGCTGGAGAGTTCTGAGCAGGAAAATCATATTGTCTTGTTAAAGGGTAATTACTCCTCCTATCTCTTTAGCATAGCTCGATAGGAACCTGCCTCCCTGAAGGAGAGACTCCTAGCCAGGGTATCCGGTGACCTGAACAACTGGGCTAACTCTTGAGGAAGAAGACAATGGCATGTGTCCACACAGAGGTAGATTCCATTCCTTTGGTCAGGAGGAAACAGCTTCCCCCTTACGGGCCCCCAGTGCTCCTCTAATACATTTTATGTAGTTTTGGGGTGCTCTGCAATCTGTGAATTAGACCATATTTTCTATAAAATTTCCTAGCTAAAAGTCAAATTTACTTTACCCTAGAGATTTAGTCTTCACATGTTCTCGAAGGAGAGACAATAGATAGATAGATAGATAGATAGATAGATAGATAGATAGATAGATA
>JADRCD010197195.1:0-12138 GCA_019843815.1 Montemys delectorum | reverse complement strand
AATCTATGAAATATGGCCCTGGAATTATGATAGACGTTGAATTAAATCTGTAGATAAATTTTGGTAATACAGTCATTTTAATAATAATTGCCAACCCAGGAGCATAGGAGGTCTTCCCATTGTCTCATATGGGCCCGAATTTCCCTCTTCCTTGTCATGAGGTTTGATGATGTAGAGGTCTTTCTCTTTGGTCAGATATATTTATAGTTATTTTTTGAAGTTATTTGTATGAGAGTGCATTGTTGGTGTATTTTAAGACTACTGATTTTTTTAGATAGTGATATTTTATCTCACAATGCTGCTATGTTTATTATATTAGATCAAGAGTCTTTTAAAGTAAACAATCATTAAAGATAGAACATTTTGAAACTATTTTTCCATAATCAAGCACTCTTGAAATTCATCCAATTGTATTAATATTTTGTTCCTTTTTTATTACTAAGGAATGGTCCACGATATGGCTTTATCTCTTGAAGGGAATTTTATTGTTTCCAGTATTATTGCTATTACACATAAAGTTGCTACCGTGAGCAGTTATGTAGAATGTTTTTTGAATGTAGATTGTTGTTGTCACTGTTATTTTTTTGTTGTGAGGACAGATTTCCATTGTATATTCTTTTTTTTTTTTAAGTGTTTAGTTTTTTTTTTTTTCATTTGGAAAAGGATGTACATGGTCTTTCCATGTAGCAGCCATTGTGACTGTTAATGCTATCAATGTACTGTGCAAATAGTTCTTTGAGATCCTGCCTTTTCCCCTTAAAAACATATGACCAGAAATCATATTTGAGACTATATAGCAATTCTAGTTTTAATGATTTAAAGATTCTCCACACCTGTTTCCACAGTGATTGTATTATTTTATACCTGTGCACAAGGGTTTCAGGCTGTCTACGCCTGTAGACTTAAATTCTAATGAGAATGAGTTAATAATAACTAAGAGCTTGGATTTGTATTTCTCTGATCATTTGCAATGTTAGATCTTAGAACATATTTGTTGTTTATTATAGATCATCTTTGAAGAAATGTATATTCAAGTATCTATTCACACTTGATTTGTTGCAGAGCTTAAATGCTTTATATATTCTCAATATTAAGCCTGACCAGATTTTGGATTAGCATGTGTTTTCTCTAATTCTAAAGGTTTTTATTTTTTATTTTATTTTTTTAAACTTTTATTGCATTATGATGATAAAAGTTATATGATTTCAATTTATCTGAATTTGTTAATATTTAAAAACATATTTTAAGTAAATAGAATTAAATCACATTCTTGTTTCCCTTTTGTGCCCCCATTCCTCCCAGAGACTCCCGCTTCAATACCTACAATATCTTTTTTGTCATACTTCTTAAAATTTATAAAATATTATAACAATACAAATAAGTATTATAAAAGTTGTTTGATATAAAACAATCAATGTAACACTTATGTAGATGCTCGTCTACAGCAATAGTGAAAATACATTTTTCTTAGTATAAATTTTAAATAACTCCAAACATATTAACTGTATACTTCAAAATAATACATCACTACTGGTATTTTCCTAAATGAACATAAATATATAAAGTCTTTTTGTTTGTTTTGAATTTAGTAGAGTTTAAAATCTTAGCTCTTACTGTGGTACAAGCCCAAAATAAGAACAATTTTTAGACATTGGATTTCATTGTAATAAGGCTGTACTTCAATGACCCTCACATCACCAAAGAATTTTACCTCCATCGTAGCTAAGCTGAGAGTTGATAGTTCTGCTTCACCAAGAAATGAATTGTAGGCTCGATTTTTGGATACAGACTTCCTGCTATGGTCAAAGCTATTTGACTTGAGTGGGTGACTTTATTCTCAGCCCACAGAGAACAGGTTACATTCATTTAAGACATGGTGTAGGTATTAAAATGGTCTATCCATAGTCATTCACCAACTGTTTCAATGAACAGTGGTTCTGCTTGGAGGGTGGTACAGATATTGGGTGAAGGTAAGAATTTGGTTCATTAGCTGTGATAATTTGAAAAAGCATTCATCTCAAAGAAAGAGTAAATTATAAAGTCCTCTTCAAACTTGATACAAGAGTTACAAATGTCAGGCAAAGCATTTAGTCTCACTCTTTGTTGTTCTCTTACAAGCAACCTCTCTTGTTAATGATCTATGTTTTTTTTGGGTATATAAATACTTTTGAAATATATAAGCTGTTCTGAAAACCATAGTATAGTGTAAAGACATGAAATAAGCAATACTACTAATAGAGAGGCTAAGATAGGAGAAGCAAGATTTCAAGACCCTTATGTTATACACAAGCAGACACTGTCACAAACAAACAAGCTGAAAGTGTATATAGAATGTACAATGTTGGACTTATTTCTCCAATTACCAAATTAGAGAGGCCAGTGGATGACAATCAACAAATTTCTAATTCCTCATATTATTGGATTTCAATCGATTAGGATATGTTGGATTAATTTTCATATTAATATATTAAGAAAAAGTAATTGTCACTTCCTTTTGTTTTTGTTGTAAGAGGTGGAATTAGGTTTGTGTGGTTTTGTTGAAAGATTGCCTTTTTGCTCCTGGGGTGTAGTTTTGCTCCTTATGTTGATGTTTTCCATCTATTATCCTTTGTAGGGCTGAATTTGTGGAAAGATATTATGTAAATTTTGATTTTGTTATCTCCATCTATGGTAATTGAGAGTTTTGCTGGGTACAGTAGCCTGGGCTGGCATTTGTGTTCTTGTAGGGTCTGTATGACATCTGCCCAGGATCTTCTAGCTTTCATAGTCTCTGATGAGAAGTCTGGTGTAATTCTGATAGGCCTGCCTTAATATGTTATTTGATATTTTTCCCTTACTGCTTTTAAAATTCTTTCTTTGTTTAATGAATTTGGTGTTTTTATTATTATGTGTCAGGAGGAATTTCTTTTCTGGTCCAGTCTATTTGGGGTTCTGTAGGCTTCCTGTATGTTCATGGGCATCTCTTTCTTTAGGATAGGGAAGTTTTCTTCTATAATTTTATTGAAGATATTTGCTGGCCCATTACACTGGGAATCTTCACTCTCTTCTATACCTATTATCCTTAGGTTTGGTCTTCTCATTGAGTCCTGGATTTCCTGGATGTTTTGGGTTAGGAGATTTTTGCTTTTTGCATTTTCTTTGACTGTTGTGTCAATGTTTTCTATGGTGTCTTCTGCCCCTGAGATTCTCTCTTCTATCTCTTGTATTCTGTTGGTGATGTTTGCATCTATGACTCCTGATTTCTTTCCTAGGTTTTGTATGGCCAGGGTTTTCTCTCTTTCTGCTTTCTTTATTGTTTCTATTTCCATTTTTAGATTCTGGATGGTTTTGCTCATTTCCTTCACCTGTTTGAGTGTGTTTTCCTGAAGATCTTTAAGGGATTTTTGTGTTTCCTCTTGAAGGGCTTCTAGCTGTTTACCTGTGTTCTCTTGTATTTCTTTGAGAGTGCTATTTATGTTTTTCTTAAAGTCCTGTATCATCACCATGAGAAGTGATTTTATATCTGAATCTTGCTTTTCTGGTGTAATGGTGTGTCCTGGACTTGCTGTGGTGGGAGAATTAGATTCTGATGATGCCAAGTGACCTTGGTTTGTGTTGTTTATTTTCTTATGCTTGCCCCCTGCTATCTGGATATCTCTAGTGCTACCTGGCCTTGCTAAATCTGACTGGAGCCTGTCCTTCCTGTGATCCTGGTTGTGTCAGAACTCCTCAGAGTCAAGCTGTGTCTGTGATCCTGTGATTCTGGGATCCTGTGATCCTGGGCTTGTTAGGTCACCTGGGAGTGGAGCTTCCTCTGGGTGTTTTAGGACTCGCTGCAGAGCTTGCCCCCAAGGTCTGCTCTGGACACCAGCCCAGACAGACCGGAAGGAACCCGAGTCACTGGGCTGGTGGAGTTCCTGTGTGCCTGGTCTTGCTGGTCCCAGTTACTCCCAGTGTCGGGACAGATGTTAGTTCCTCCTCACCTCTGATCCTGGGTGTGTCAGAGCGCCTGGAAGTGGAGCTTCCTCTGGGTGTTGTCTCCATTGTATATTCTATGCTGTCCTTGAATTCATAATCCTCCTGCCACAGCTTCCTGTATTACAGCCATGTACCATTCTCACTATGTCTGGCCTTCAGTTTAGGATTTTGTTACTGAAAAATGCTCAGGAGGTGGTATGGTTAATGCATGCATAATTTCCTTCAGAAACTACCAATTTATCTGCCAATGAGTATGTATTTATGTTTTTCTACATTCTCCTTAATTTTGATATAAAATAGATATTTTTATGCATTTTTATTTTTACTTTTTATATTTTTATTATTATTTATTTCTATGTAGCTGTACAAATGGTTGTGAGCCTTCTTGTGGTTGTTGAGAATTGAATTTTTTTTTTTTTTTTTTTTTTTTTTTTTTTAGGACCTCTGCTCACTCTAGTCAACTCTGCTTGCTCAGTCCCTGCTTGCTCTGGCCCAAAGATATTATACATAAGTACATTGTAGCTGTCTTCAGATGTGCCACAAGAGGGCACTAGATCTCATTACGGGTGGTTGCTGGGATTTGAACTCAGGACCTTCGGAGTAGGAATCAGTGATCTTACGTGCTGAGCCTTCTCACCAGCCCCTACTTTTTGTATTTTATTTTAACCATGTATGCTATTTTAACATTATATTAACACCAGAGTCCAATATGTTGACCAGTGAGTAGGACAGGTTTAAATTAGACCCTTGGCAGCAATGGTGTCACTCCCAGATCCGAACGATTTCGATGATGGTGGATATTCCTTCAGGCTCTGTCTCCAGTTTGCTGTAAGACTTTTAAGCAGCACACACCTCCACTCAAGCCCTCTTGGTTGTCTTTAAAAGATAAATTTAAATATATTTGTTTATATGTAAATCAACGAGACCATTCCCGATAATTATCATATACTTTCTTTTGTTTATCGTCTCTGAGGAACAAAACCTGGTCTTACTCTTTGGCTCAGATGGGCTTCAAAGTCACTCTGAAACCACAGATGCCTCAAGTTTGTAGATTTCTACAGTATTTCTTCTACCTTAGCCTCTCGAGGGCTGATCACAGGCTGGAGCCATCACTGATGGCTTACTTTCACTTACATTTTTGTTTATTGTTTCATTTTCTTTGCTTTTCCTTCTTTATTTTCTTCCATTTATTTCATCTATATTTTCTATTTCTACATGCACACACACTACTTCTACACACACACTGTTTATTTCATCTGTATTTGTACACACACACACACACACACACACACACACACGCAAGAGGTAGAACATAAAGTTAAGTACGTTTGGGAAAACATTTTTTCTTAGATGTATATTTGAAACCCTTAGGTCTTGGTGGTTGTGTTTTTTTCCTAAGAATATACATTTTCAAACTTAAAAACAAGTCATTTGATGGTCTAACTAAATTACGGTTTTAAAATGTGTGTGGGCTGTTTTAAGTAGGTAACTGTGGCACTCCATTTATATGAACCTTCAGGAACGGGCAAGAAGCCAGGGAAGTCACCAGCCTCATTAGACTCTTAAGAGATGAAATTCACATTGCAGTGACACTTGCTCTCCAAAGACTTTACTCTTTCAGTGCCCTTGACCCTGGCCCTCTAGCATCAGAGCTTGTACTTCAGTGTTAATTTCTTATAGCGAGACCATCTATTCCTGGAGTCGTGTTTGTTCACTGTGCCTTACTGTAGCTGAAGTCCAAATATTTTTTACTCTGCAAACATACCATAGGTCCTAGTATGTGGGATCTTCAGCCTGTCACGAGTTTTATTATGCCATCTGCTTCAACCTGAGCAGTATGTCTTCTGCCGGCAGACTTCCCTGAAGTTGCCATGGCTGGGGATTAAAAAAAAAAAGTCTTGGCAAAAGAAGCTTGCTTTTGAAAAATAATAATTGATCATGCCTGCTGTAGATTTTAAAATAAGCATTTGATAGAATCCCCAGAAGCTTGCTGCCTCTTTTCCATGGGTGACTAAAGGTAGGTAATATAATGGTAAAATTTCGGTAGCTTTGGTAAGTTTTCTGCTTTATTTTTAGGAATAGATACCAAACTCTTATTTATAGATTAGGGACACTGTATAGAATATTTTCACAGAGTTCATCACTGAATACTTCTCACTTCTTGTTTTTATCCTGGAGTGATACTTCAGGTGATCATTCTGTGTAGCACACAGAGGTGACAGCAGCATGGTGAAAAGGCATCTTAGTCACCCAGTGTGGTTAGTCATTTGACTTTGTCTGATCCATTATCCATGAACTGGAGCTGACGCTAGTGGAGGATTTGTGGGGAGAAATGTTTGTTCTGCAAATATATATTGAAGGCCTGCTCTGGGCCGGCCATTCTTCTAAAGGACAGAGACTTCGAAGGAAACAGAATGGATGGATCCTTCCACAGGCGAGTTTTACACTTTAGTTACCCCCAGTGGCTAGAATGGAAGTGCTGTGACAGTGTATCAATGGCACGGATGTGCTGTCCTGTTAGCATTAATTGTCAGTTTGACACAGCCGAGAATCCACTGAAAGGGAAGTCTCCATTGAGCAATCATCTTTATTAAGTTTGCTTGTGGGCATGTCTCCATTTTCCTGATTGGTAATTTATATAGAAGGGTCCAGACCCCTGAAGGAAATACCATTCTGTAGACTGGTGTCCTGAGCTGTGAAAAAGAAAGCGAGCTAAGCATGAGCCTGGGAAAGAGTGAGCCAGAGACCAAGCTGGCAAGTTGTCCTCTTCCATGCTCCTGCTTGGAACAACTGCCCCTCTTTCCTTTAGGGATAGATACTGACAGGGATGGAAGCCACATGGCTCTTTCTTCTCTCCGGGTTGTGTTTGTTCAGTGTTTTTTTTATCATGGGAACAGCGTGTGACTAGAATAAGGGCTGTGAAGAGAAGTGGGGCAAGGGCTGCCAGTAGAACACGGGATCCTGTGTGAGATAGGGTGTCGTGGAGGGCTTGTCCATGGTAAGATTGAATATGCATGGGTGAAGTAAAGAATGGAATGTGGATTTCTTTCACCTGGCTGGTGCTGTGGAGCACCTTGCTGCAGTGTCAGATACGGTGAGGCGTTCAGCAGAGCTAAAGCCAAGGGAGTGGGGAACAGGGCAAAGCTATTTTGAACATAGCACTGACAGATCATTCTGCCAAGAGTTGTAGACAAAACTTTGCAGAAGCGCCCTGTTAGAACTGACTGCTTACACTGCACGGTAAGGGCGGACTGGCTGTATTGCACAGGTAGGGTTGACAGCCTACACCTCTCTGGAAAGACCACTGCCCAGTAAGGATTAACCGTCCACACTGCACAGTTAGCAGTGACTGTCCACAGTCAATACTTTCAGTTATTTTTACTTGGAGCCATGTAATAGACGTTGCGCTGTTCTGCTTTCCAAAATGAAATGATCTTTTTTGGTGGTGTTATTCCAGATAGAGCAGGAGCTGGTCAGATTGCCAGGTTAATGTTCTGAGAATGCTAAACCTAAAATTAAAGAAGAAAGTGGCTTCACTCTCACTCTTCCCACCACTGCTGAACCATTGCAGATGATGGAAATACACTAACTAGTACTGTTGCTAATCATCTCTGCATCCTCCTAGGTAAACATTGCTGCTTTGGCAACTGCAAATGCTGACCAGGCCCTCACACCTCAGTTCAGCTCTGCTATCATTTCTAATCTGCAAAGTGAATCACTTTTGCTGTCTCCAAATCATGGGAACCTGGAAGCCATTTCTGGACCTGGTGCTCTACCTGTCATGGATGGAAAGCTTGCCTGTGATGAACTTGATCAGCTCATCAAAAATATGGCCCAGGTAAGAGTTTTTCTCCCTATGACCTAGCACTGGATGTATTTAAAATGGTCTTCAAGTCCTGGATAATTTGAGGAATGCAGTAGCATTTATAACAGCTGAACAGGTTTATAATGAAAAAGAATTTTGTGGAAATTTATTTAGTTCAGATGTTTTTATTACACTTTATTTTATTTAATATTTGAGATTGTAATACATCATTTCACCCTTCCCTTCCTGGCAAATGCTTTCAATTTAATGTTTTTTTTTTTATTAATTACACAATGCACATGCACACTCACATACACACATACACATTGGTAGACACCAATGGAATAAAGGAGTAAATGTGGCTATTTTTCCCTGTCTGGTAGTGTGAGCACTCTGTCTGTATGAGGTGCAATGAGGGCAGCGTAGCTGGAGGTAAGGGGATGAGAGACAGTTCTAGGGACATGGTGACTGGGACAAAACACTCATCAAACTTTGTGACACATAATAGATAAAAAGTTGCATGCCTGATACATTTATGGTTAGGATTGAACATCTACTTCCATGCCCCCCCCCCCCGTGTGTGTGTGTGTGTGTGTGTGTGTGTGCGTGTGTGTGTGTGTTCCTAAATACATAAATATAACCTGCTCAGTCTGTATAATGGTACATGTTTATATTTTCAAGGCTGATCATTTGGAAAAATGATTATATTTTTAAATTGAGTATTTTGTGCTATAATCCAGATATAAATATGCTTCTGGAAAAGTGAAATGTTATATTTTAGGTGATAACTACTAAACTGATCTTTCTCTAGTTCCTTCTTTTAATAATCAAAGTAATAACTCAGTGAGGTAACTGCCACATGTAATAATGTTTCTTGTTTGGTTTAGTTTTGGTTTTGAGACTGTTTTAGATTGATTTTGATTTATGTATGGAGTCTTGGCTGGCCTCCATTTCCTGTGTAGCCCAGGCTTGCCCACAGTTTTCTTATCCTCCTCTCTCAGTCTCAAGAGCTGAGATTAAAAATATGCACCATTGCCACCAGCTAATAATTGGCTCTTAATTCTATTTCCTATTTTGTTTCCTGAACAGGGTCGCCATGTGGAAATATTTGAGCTCCTCAAACCTCCATGTGGCGGCCTCGGCTTTAGTGTTGTTGGGCTCAGAAGTGAAAACAGGGGAGAGCTGGGGATATTTGTACAGGAGATTCAAGAGGGCAGCGTGGCTCACAGGTGAGATAGCCGCAGCAGCTTCTTTGTTCTGGATGTAACACAGAAGGGTTCTGATCACTGACGGAGGCAATGAATGCAAAGGAAAAGCTGAAATAATCAGACATTAACCAGGGTTTAGAAGCCGTTATACTTGGAGAGTATAAAGCAAGTTCATTAAAATGAGAGTCACGGGTGAGTGAGATGCGGAAGTTCTGACTGTATAAGTGTGAGGACCTACATCCGGATCCCCAGGACTCTCATAAAAAAGCCAGATGAGGAGGTACACACCTCTAACCCAGTACTGGGCCAGAACCGATAGGTGTATGCCAGAGTTTGCTGGACTACCAGTGTTGCCAAGAAGATGAGCTTTGGTTCTCCAAGAGACTGTCTGAAAAATGAGGTACAGAGCAGTAGAGGAAGGCACTCAGCGTCCACCTGTGGCCTTCCTACGCAGGTGTGCATAAGCAGTCATGCACATGCATGCATATGTTACACACATACTAATTATATTTTAGTAAGATAAGAAACAAATATAATCTTTTTTTATTCTTATTATTGGACCTTACTTTGAATAAAAAAGTCACTAGACCTGTCTCATCATAGTTTGAATTGTGTTTTATTAATGTAGTCAGAGTAGGAAGAGATACACACTTTCATTTTTAACATAAAGGGCCATCTGGAAATGAGTGAGTTAGGCAGCGGTTGATGAAATGAGTTCATTGACAGTGGTTCAGATAGCATGGAATGGCCACAAGCATGGGAGCCAAATCACGCGCTTTTAAAAGTAGAGCTTCAGGTACAAGTGGAATATGAATATTCTACACCAAGATTAAAGTGGTCTGAACACTCCTGGCCACAGGAACTGTGATTTCCTTGAGAGCATTCACAACTTTTATCATTTCGTTTCCTCCCTCGATAGAGATGGCAGGCTTAAGGAGACTGACCAGATCCTTGCCATCAACGGCCAGGTCCTCGATCAGACGATCACACACCAGCAGGCCATTAGCATCCTGCAGAAGGCCAAAGACACCGTACAGCTTATTATTGCCAGGGGATCTTTGCCGCAGGTCTCCAGCCCAGGGATTTCCCGCTCTCCGTCTGCAGCCAGCACCATTTCAGCCCACTCGAATCCAGTGAGTAGCCGAGGATCAGAAGGCACCACCTCTGGTCCTTCCAACTGTGCCCACTTTCTAATGCCTACTGTTTCCTTGAGGCCCTGCTGGTTTGTTGGCTTGCTTTAAGTTTTTAGGGATGTTTTTGATACTTAGTCTTTTATTTATTCCTACTTGGTATATTTATTTCTGAATTCTGATTAAGTTTTGAACTTTTAAAATAGCCTTTACCTTGCATGATTCTTTGACAGCATCAATAAAAATGGAGTCCCTTAATAACATTTACCTTATCTATAAGTAAATAAAAATCTTTATTTCACTTGGTTTTGTTTTCTCTTTTTTCCCTCCTCTTTCCTTTCCTTTTTTCTTTTCCTTTCCTCTTTCCTTTTGCCTTTTCCTTTTCTTTTCCTCCATTCCCCTCCTCATCTTCTCCTCCCCTTCCTTTCCTCTTCTTCTCCCCTTTCCCTCCCCTTGCTTTCTCCTTCCCTTCCCCTCTATTTCCTTCCCTCTTCCCACTTCCTTTTTCTTTCCTTCTCCTTTCTTTACTTTCCTTTGTTTATGTGTATGCAGTCTTTCCCTAGGTGGCCCAGAACTCCCTGTGTGGATCAGGTTGGTCCTGAATTCTCAGGATCTGCCCGCCTCTACCTTCTGAGTACTGGGATTGAAGGGGTGTGGTTACATCATTATGGTTACAGTTGGCTGTCAGCGATGGCATAAATTTATAAAAACTAGCATCCTACTTCAAGGCATAGTTAGGTCGAGACTGTTCTAATCTAGGGCAGCTGTTGTGTTGGAACTTCTGATCAAGGAAGTTTTACAAATACCTTTAAAAATCAGTGCCTGTTTCTGTATGTTAAATACAGTCACTGTAACTGTAAGAAGGATCACATCAATAGTGGTAGCAATCTGTTAAAAGGGAAGTATACTAAATGAAAAGCCAGACTTGGTTAGTGCTCATGGTTCTATATGAATCAAATTCTCATCAACAAGCTTTCATTTTAGATGCACTGGCAGCATGTGGAAACTATAGAGCTGGTAAACGATGGGTCCGGCCTGGGGTTTGGCATCATAGGAGGAAAAGTGACTGGTGTGATAGTCAAGACAATTTTGCCTGGAGGAGTAGCTGACCAGGTGAGCTGTCACAGGTCTGTTTGGTTGTTAACCCAGAATTATGGCTTCGTCATAGGGATTTTCTGTTTAATAAATGGAAAATTTGATCAACTAAGAGTCTTTTATTTTACTGGACTGGCCTTCAAGTACTCTCTTACACTTGGAAGAGAATACTTTGAAAGTAGTCATGGATTTTTGCTTAAAGTGCTCTTGTTGGCGATGCATGGCATACCCAGAAGAAGCACAGACTGAACCAGGCTGATGATTCCAATCCCTGTAGAAACACCTACCCTTTGTTTGGTAGTTATATATTTGTGAACCTGGCAGCTGTTCAAAAAACACATTTTGTAAAAAGTGCATGATTACTCCAGTAAAACCCACCATGCTGCCCCTTTAGTTCTGGGTCTCTGGTACCATCTTTGTACATGACACAGTCTGTTTTCCACTTAGTTTGTTGACATGTTATTTCTTATAAGATGTGCCATTTTTGTGTGTGTAAGAAGTTGATGTGTTTTTTATCTATGTTTAATATTTTTAACTTCATAGGGTTATAAATCTATAGTTTTCACTAATAGATTTGAACTTAAACTTGGAAGTTGAGTTCATCATATATCCTCATATTCATGAATGAAAGCTTAGTTAAGCAACAAATCTGTAGTGCTATTACCAATAAAATAACATTTAAGTATTAGATGACATCTAGCAATAGCAAAGGAACTTCACCATGCTTGAGAGAAAAGGACAAACCATAATATATTTTACTAGGAAATAGGAAAAAAAGGCACATTCAGCTTTAAATCCACTAAAATTAAATGAAATGTCAAATTAATTCTTAATTGGATTGACCACTGCCTGGTGTTTCTCAGCCACATGTCACTAGTAACTGTTGTGATGTACAGTATAGAGCTGTCTGTCATTTCAGACTGGTGTTCTTTTTTTTTTTTTT
>JADRCD010197194.1:9637-31236 GCA_019843815.1 Montemys delectorum | reverse complement strand
GTGTGTGTGTGTGTGTGTGTGTGTGTGTGTGTGTGTGTGTGTATTTTGCTCTATGAAGTCACAACAAACAGAGCTCAGCTACACACCGTAAAGTGAGCCAATACATGTGTAATGTTAGCAAAAAATCCTTCATCATGAGTCCTTTCATGTGCTTGCTTTAGCAGAACATCCTTTCACCTGTGTCTGCTTCAAAACAACAACAACAACAACAACAACAACAACAACAACAAAAAACCCACCCTTTCACCTGTTTGCCCCAGCAAAACACCATCCAATACAACTGACTTTCCAAAGAACCCTTAAGTTTTCACTTCACACTACCTCAATGTTACTGGTGGGGGCTACATCTCCATTGTTAGATTAGGTAAGACTTTACCTTCTGTGGTGCTAGGCCACACTATCCCTTGCTGGATTTTTTTTCTTCACTTTTACACTTTGGTGGGCTGGGAATCAGTCCCAGGGACAGCAGTATACTATATTACATACTTCGCCTCTTGGATGCTTGCTAGCTTTGATGAGGCCAAGGCTCTGCTGTGAGTACCATGTGCCAA
The DNA here is from genome assembly GCA_019843815.1 of Montemys delectorum. Taxonomy (NCBI): domain Eukaryota; kingdom Metazoa; phylum Chordata; class Mammalia; order Rodentia; family Muridae; genus Montemys; species Montemys delectorum. The sequence goes on along the minus strand of JADRCD010197194.1, from coordinate 30,685 downwards.
GGAAGTAGAGTCAACCTTGGCCAACATCCTGCAAAGAACAGAATCCTGAACAATCAACTGAACTTGTAAACAGAGCAGAATCCCCCAGGTCCAGATTATAGGACAGAGTCCAGTCCCAACTAACACCTTCAGTTCCCCAAATCCTGATCCAATGCCCCAGCTGAAACCCACAGCTGAGTACTGGGTCTCAGGAGCTCTGTGGTTTTAAACCACGAAGTCTGTGGTTAGCAACTTCTTTCACAGTAACAGATAACAAACACAGGACACAAAAACTGAACAAGCAAGCAAACCGAATGCCTATGATGAAGAGCATCCTAGCCATCATCGTGGCTGAGTTAAAATACTGAAAATGCCTAATGCTCATGCAAAGGAGCTAGACCCTCCCACGCTGCAGTGTAAAGTGGTGTTGCCTCTTGAAAAATTCTATGACAATTCCTTTCCTAATTTAGACCCAATCAAAATGTATCCACATGTGCACCCAAAGTATATGTAAAGCATACACAATAATGTCCACCTTGACCAAGTGCCCATCAACAAGATCAAGCTTTGGATACTAGCACCATGTTGACTTAATGTCACAGCTACAACTGAGAAAACAAACTGCACCATCCAGTCATTTGTACAAAAGCAGAACCTGGTCCAATTTGAGGGTGAGGGCTTGCTTACTGGATTTACACTGTGGTCATCATATTGGTAAGCAGGAACTCTCTGGAGTCTATTGGGTGCTAATTTCTAATAGTAACACAATTACTAACTTACATTAGAGGTGTCTCCTTTGAGGCATTTTAGACAAAAGGGAAGTTCTTCTCTCTTTGGGGTGTCAGTGTCAGGACATTGGCTTTTTGTTTTGTTTTGTTTTTAAGATTTGTTTTATTTATTATGTATAATATATTTTATTATTTATTTGTTATATTTTATTATATATTTGTTTTATTTATTATGTATAATTCTGTCTGCATGTATGCTTACAGGCCAGAAGAGGGCACCAGATCTCATTATAGATGGTTATGAGCCACCATGTGGTTGCTGGGAATTAAACGTGGGACCTCAGGAAGAGCAACTAATGCTTTTAACCTCTGAGCCATCTCTCCAGCCCCAAGGCAGGACATTCTTTATCCAGTATGGCGTTGCAGGCCCAGTGAGACACTTCTACTCTAGTCCTCTTCAGTTGTGAGGACAAAAGAAATCTGATTGTGGCTGTTTCAAACGATGTCTTTGTTTTGGAACCATGTCCCCCACTGCCTCTCTTTCCAGGAGAGGGAGTACTTTCTTGTGGTGTGGCTTCCTCAAGATCACACCAGTTGCACACATGGACTTTCAGGAAGAGAGCTTGCCTGGAAAGGGAACTCGAATCATAGAAGAAAGAGATGCTGGGGTCCCGATGCTATAGGAATGGCTGGAAACCCAGAAAGGGGGACAGATGTCCACGAGAGGAAATTAGGTTATAAAGCCACATCTTGCATTTCATAGTGCTAAGTCATAGTCAATCATATGCGTTGTCATAGTCGATCAAATGCACACTCTTAGGTCCAAGCTCTTTTTTTTGTTTTGTTTTGTTTTTTGTTTTGTTTTTGTTTTGTTTTTCGAGACAGGGTTTCTCTGTATAGCCCTGGCTGGCTGTCCTGGAACTCACTCTGTAGACCAGGCTGGCCTCAAACTCAGAAATCCACCTGCCTTTGCCTCCCAAGTGCTGGGATTAAAGGCGTAGGTCCAGACTCTTGAAGACAGCATTGGATGATGCTTGAAGGGCTGGCTCAAAGCAAAGCAAGCCCAAACAAGAATAATCAACTACGTAGATGGTACTCTTGGAAAATATGCAGTGTCCTCGGGAGAAGACTGCCACCACTGCCCACTAGCATCTGTCTGTCCTGCAGGGGTGTGCTGACTGGTAAGGTGGGAGGACTGGCTGCCACTGCTGTGTGCCACTATAGAAAAGGCTTCTTTTCTGGGTGGGCTTCTGTTGGGTTTAACCTAGAACTATCGCTGGCAATGGCTTTAAATGAAACCAAGGATAGTGCCTAAAGGAAACGATGCTACAGTGACTTAAGAGATAGGTCCATCTTCAGAAGCCCCTGTGAACATGGCCGAGGGGGCCCCAGGGATAGGGGTTGAGTGTGCAGACAGAAAGGAAGTAGAGAATGGGAGCTGGGATGAAGCCACCAGCCCAGATTTCGATGCATCCAGCCTGCATTAGGTGATGTTAGAGACTATCTTATTCAGGGTTTCTATTCCTGCACAAACATCATGACCAAAAAGCAAGTTGGGGAGGAAAGGGTTTATTCAGCTTACTTCCACATTGCTGTTGATCACCAGAGGAAGTCAGGACTGGAACTCAAGCAGGTCAGGAAGCAGGAGCTGCCGCAGATGCCATGGAGAGATGTTCCTTACTGGCTTGCTTTTCCTGGCTTGCTCAGCCTGCTCTCTTATAGAACCCAAGACTTCCAGCTCAGGGATGGCACCACCCACAAGGGGCCCTACCCCCTTGATCACTAATTGAGAAAATGCCCCACAGCTGGATCTCATGGAGGCATTTCCTCAACTGAAGCTCCCTTCTCTGTGATAACTCCAGCCTGTGTCAAGTTGGCACACAAAACCAGCCAGTACAGAGACAAAGGAACTGATGAAAGAGTCTACCCTTTGTCAGACAAGAGGCAGACCAAGGATTTGGCCTTGTGCCACTTCTAAGCTGATGATCAGAGGAACTGACAGGAACCACACAACTATAGCGGAGACAGGCTTTCCTTGCTCTCTTCCTACCTCCGGTACCTCATCTTCAGGAGCCCCTCCCCATTAGGGTTAGGATGTGCTTTTGTTCCACGTATTTGTACCAAGTTACATAGAAACAGGGAGGCACCTTGTAGGCCACACCATTATAATGCCGTTCAACACACAGTGTAGTCATTGGGTACCGACATGTTTCAATTGTCTCAGTTAACTATTGGGGATATTCTAGGGACCAAGGAAGGCCCAGGCTTGTGCCTTCAGAAGACCAGATCTAAATCCCACCTGCAAAGGCACCTGAATGTTATGAACTAGAATCCTAAAGAAAGTTCTAGGTGTTGTAAAACCCAAGCCCAATTCTAAAGGCAACAAACAGGAGGGCAATAATAAATAAGGTGCTTATAAATTCTAACTTTATGAAGGCGCACAGGACATAGTGGCACACAACTGCAGGCAGAGCACGCTGGAGGCTGGAGATAGAAGTTGGATGACAGTTTGGGCCAGATAGGGAGTCCTTGCTTATAAATTAATTAATTAATTAATTGGTGAAATAACATTGTTGAGAATCTGGGGATGGGGTGGGCACAATTAGCCCAAATGATGACTGAGCCAAGTTCTTCCTGTAGGAACTAACTGGTCTTTGTAGCAGCCACGACCTCTGTATTTATTTGCCTCTGACTTTTCTAGAAGGAGAAGGTGCTTTCTGGCCCTGTCCCTGTAAGAAGGACCTGGGACTTTGGGGAAATGCCTTCTCCACATTCCTTCTGGGTTCCGGAGCCTTGACAAGCCCAGCTCCCAACACTCTCTTTGTAAAACTGCTCCCTGAGCTGCTGCCATCTTGCACAGGGCTTTCTTGGGTTCTGCTGCTTCTGGGGTGCACCTCACTGTTCTTTCTTTTACTGTCATTGCAGTCTGGCAATGGTGCTGGTGGGAGGTACTGCCCTAGCTCCAGCTCACCATTCCTCAGCTTCCCAGACTTCCCTCTCTCACCGCTGCAGAGATGCTGGACTCCGTCGATGCTAGCAACTTTCTCTGGCAGGTACAAGTGACAAGAGTGTACAAGAGTCTAGGCTTAGCGAAGGACGCCTCAGAGTGGAGCAGGACTGCCACATGGGGGAACTTGGGAGAGCTGTGGAGAAGGTTTTCTTGTAGGGCAATGAAGGCAAAAGTGCTATTTAGTGGGCCAGGAATGCCAGAAGCCTGCTTTTAAGGATTGTCCCTGCCTGGAGAACCATGGCTTCATCCACTGGAAATTTATGAAAATGAAAGCTGTGTAATTATCAGACATCTAAGGCCCAATCTACCTCACCTTTCAGCAGTCCAGTCTTCAGGGAAGCCACGATGAATGATGTTTGTTTTGAAGCTTTATATCAGTGGTTCTCAGATTTCCTTATGCTGCCACCCTTCAATACTGTTCCTCGTGTTGTGGGGACCCCCAACCATAACATTATATTTGCTGCTACTTCATAACTGTAATTTTGTTACTATTATGAATTGTAATGTAAATACCTGATACGCAGGAAATCTGATATGAGACCCCTGTGAAAGGGTTGTCCCCCCGGAAAAGGCATTGTAGTCCACAGATTGAGAATCTCTGTTTTAAACAGTGGTCCACCCTTTGCAAAAAGTCCCGACACATGACACTCACAATCTTTGAGTCTGAGCCCTGGTCTGAATGTATTTTCATTTGTGACTGAATTTTGCTGATAATGCATGCCTGTGACAGACATTATGGCCCAGGATTATATTTCACTGGTGAATGGGTAGACACACCCCTAAGGATTTCACCTCATACAAGACACTATTTAAAAAAGGGAATTTAAGATGCAACAGAATTAAGATTCCTTCTCTCATTTGAAAAACTCTCTGGGTGGGGGATATAGTGCCCCTTCCCAAATTTTTAGCTAACAATTCTTAGAGCCAAGATCACTGAATCTCTTCTAGGAGGCCCTTATCAACAGCACCTCACCAGTTGAACAATGTTAACAGCCAGAGGATTCCTACATTGGATATAGCAAGGCAGGACCAGCTCTGGCAAGAGGTCGATGCCCAGCATCTTGGAGTTTTAGATACCAGTATTGGGCTCTGAGGAGAGGAGCTGTGATATAAGGTGAGGTTTGTACCCAACTGCATTTCCCTCTTAACAATCTGGCTGATGACAATGTCAGCCTGGTGAGCAGAGTCTTGTCACTGCCCTTTTGCTGAATGGGGAGGTGCCAGAGCTTGAAACCTAATAACCTAATAAAGGTGGCTGCTTTTTCTGCAGTGTGCTTGTTTGAGCTAGGGATGGGAAACACCTGTCAATGGCATTGCCTTCCAAAGAGCCCCCACGAGCAGTTCCACTCCATGCAAGATGCCCAAGCTCCTCCTGATACAGCCCAAACCTAACCAGCCTGGGCCGGGGTACAGTGAGACCATGAGGGAGGGCAGAGGGCAGGCTCCGTGGGTGAGAATGGGAAGACAGTGGATCTACGCCTCTGTGACATCATGCCTGGCTCTTACAGGCGATGGTTGGCCATTACTGCTGCTGTGTTCAGGGGAAATCTCAGGCAATTAAAAATTAAACATTTTGTGTGAATTTAAGGTATACGGTGTAGTGTCTCTACCTTTTAGGGGTAGAATGTGTAGAGCACAGTTTAACCACCCTGATTTAGGGCTGTTGGGTGAGCTGCTAAGCTGTGCAGCATGAAGTGGAGTTGGGGCGGGATCCTAGAGTGTGGTCCAATGCAAAACTGTAAACTTACTTAAAACAAGTTTTAAGTTTTATTTAGTCTGTGAATGGCAATGTCATTCTGCAAAGTCACTAGGTTGGACTCATCTGTCTTTGACTATGCAAAGCACAGATCAAGGGCTGCATGGTGGGCCTTGTTATCGTCATTTCCTGGCTGGTGTTACTATCTCTTGTACAGAAACTAACTTCTATGCTATTGGATGGTAGAGTATCTCTGACTTCTGTATCCTCTCAATGGCTGCTGGGTTGCTCCAGTGAGTTAGCATTTATAGAGCACTGAGGGAGCTGGTTACCACTGCAGGGACGTCCCGGAAGATGACTGTTTACAAACCTGGTTGAAAGGAAGATGCAACCTGCTCCAATGACCAGTGGCTAGGTCCCTCTCCTCTAGGGTCCTGCCTCTGGTACTCCTCCCAGAGATGGGCAGCACTTTGGAAGAAGAGCAGACTGAGTTGGGAACTCACACCCTGCCCGAGAATATAACTTTTTAGAACGACGTTCTTGCAGCCTTGAGTCCTAGTTGCGTTTCTCCACGTCCGTGTGAGGATTCTAGTCACAGCCATTGTACCAGCCAAGCAGATCCTTTACTGCCCAGACAGTATGTTAGTTCTGTATTGTCCCCAGGAAGGTCAAATAGCACCATCTTCCTGAAGTGACAGAGACCTATGCAGTATCTCTTAGAGCTCTGAGTCCCCCCCCTCCCCCCGCCCTGCTTGCCCTATCAGTGGCTTGTCCATCCTGGGATTCACCCTCAACCCTGCTGCCAGAAACTTCATAGGGGCCAAATAGTACCATGGTTCTTAATCATATTTTCTGATTGCCCAGTGTTAGGCTCTGACTTTTGATTGGATTGGATTTAATCCCAGAGTCCTAACAGTTAAATCCCAGCACTGTACTATATTAGCAAATGCTAAGTCCAAACTGTGCTTGGATTTGTACAACTGGGAAACAGCATCTAGGAAAGAATACCAGCAGCACCATCCCTTAGCCCGCCACCCTGAGCCACAGACTGGTTCAGTGGAGTGGTGTACGTGAAAAGGCCACACAGCCCATGGCCGAGGTCAGTTTACCCTTCCCACCTTTATATATGTACTAGATAATGAAATCAGAGCATCAGGTTTGAACGGTGACTTTACCAGATGAACCACCTCGCTGGTTCCATGAAGCCTATTTCTAAGAATCTGTCACGTTGCAGAGATTTATTAGATTGGTGACTAACATAAAGGATCCTTTTCTTTTCTTTGAAAGATCTGTTTACTTATTATGTATACAGCGCTCTGCCTGCATATATGCCTATAGGTCAGAAGAGGACACCAGACCTCATTACAGATGGTCGTGAGCCACCATATGATTGCTGGAAATTGAACTCAGGACCTCTGGAAGAGCAGCCATCTCTCCAGCTCCACCATAATAAGCAAATATGTATTTATGATTTAACAAAACCTGGGAAACCAGCTGATCTTGGCACCACCACCCACTTTAGATGTTAAAGTGACCAAGGTGTAGTCATGATCCGCACTGTATGGATGTTGCAGGCAATATTAAAAATGAATCCACCCCACAAACTCTTTCCTGCTCAGACCACATTCTAGTGCCTAGTGCCAGTACCGTCCAGCCACAACACCATGCCCCGGCAGGCTCTTGCTATTTTCTCCCAGCAAGCAGCAACATCTCGCTCACATGCAACGCTTTACACTGCCCCCCCCACCCCCGAAATCATTTCATCTAGCACCCAGTAAAGCACGACTCTTAAGACTTAATTATCTAATCAGGCTTATATAATAATAAGATCACAATTACAAGATGCCAATACAATAATTTCAATGCTAAATGATAAAGACAATGTTTTGACCTAATTAATCCAACCTTGTAAAAACTTTAGCCTGGTTGTTAGAACCATTCGAGGACTGAATCGTCATCTTCCTCTGCCTCCATGATGACCTTCTGCCCCTTCCTCTCTCTGCCCTTTTCCCTCCTCAACTTCTAGCTCTGCCTCTCTATTCTTGTCCAATCACAGGCCTGTCACTGCCCTAATGTGACTGGACAGAGAAAAATGCTGCAACATATGGGTTCTAATTTGACCTTGAGATATTTGTACAGGAATGTCAAACTTAAACCAAACAGCTGCTGTCTAGAATGCCCTGTTAGGCTTCACTATATAACTCTGTGCACTGCGATAAGAATTCAAACATAAAATATAGGGAAGAAAAGCCGTTTATTACTTAAGGATCTTTGAGTGCTAATGGGGGTGAGGCAGGGTGACAGTGTGTGGACACAGAACAAGGCTCAGCCAGCAGGTCAAGAGCAAGCAGAAGAGGACCTGGGGGCCATGCCTTTATTAAGGTCCCATGCATGCTTCTGGGCCTTCAACTGGACTGAAGAAGAAACCATTTACAAGTCTTGGGTGATAACCATTAGGCTTGATTGTCATTAGCAGCTGAAGGGTGTGTTGGCTTTGCTGTCTGAAAGGTGAGGAACCAACCAAAAGAGGAGGAAGATCTTAACTGGCTGAAGGCAGTGGAGTCTCAAGCTAACAATGTCAGACTTAGAAACTGGGTGCTGAGCCAACACTTTCCTGCCTGCTACCTTCCTGCCGAGCACGATTACGGGGCAGTAGCCTGGGCTCTGTTTCTCACAGGAAGAGGAACACTCCCTCTGATGTTCCGGAGAGGCAGGCAGCAAGCTGCTAGGTTTGGGGCAGCCCTGAGAGGTCTCAAGCCCAGGGTCCTGTCTGCCTTACCTGGCTCAAATGGACCATGAGCTTCAGGACTGTGCCAGAACTCTGGGGAGTCTGATATCAAACTCAAACCCCACAGCTATCCTCAACCCCAGCCTGCCGGTTAGGTGCTTAAGCAAAATTTCCAGTGTGGCTATAAACAGGAACAAGGAGACCAGCATGAATTAGCTAGCCATGTGTCGACTAGAACAATTACGATTCGAGTAGCTGAAATTGTCTATGAACGTGTGCAGCTGGGATCATGGGCCCTGCTGGGGAAGCTGTGCACTGAAGTAACTTCCGAAGTGCTCCTGAACTTGTGGCTGGCCTGACGGTTGTGAGTAGGGGTCTCAGAAAGGACTTCTGATGAAGGCATGGCGTCCAGGGAGCCTGAAAGCTGAGGACACACAGTGGGGTGTTGTAAAGTTGTAAAGGTACTCTTCGAATTTTACATCTAACCACCAAGTTCCATCTTTTCGGATGTGAAAAAAAAAAAAAAAAAATGAAGAGCAGGTTCCAGGTTCCTCAGGCTGTTTGTGGAATCTGGGAACTTTTATTATTAATAACTCTGCCAGTGTGTGTGTGTGTGTGTGTGTGTGTGTGTGTGTGTGTGCCCATACATGCAAACTTGAATGTTGGTCCTCAGGGTATTTCACTGGCCTGGACCGCACTGGTTAGGCTCTAAGGATCTGTCTGTCTCAGTCCCATGGTTGGAACATAAGGGCATAGCACTATGCTTAGCTATTTTTGTGGATTCTGGGGATCAAGCTCAGGTCCCCAGGCTTGCAGGGCAAGCACTTTCCTGACCGAGCCCCCTCCTCAGTCTTCTTTCTCCTTTTGTAAATGAAAACATATGCTGTGTTGCATGTATATTCCCTACAGACCAACAAGATGTATTAATATATAGATATCTCAATATATATTTATTGTTATTAAATATATAATATATGCTATATAATACACACACTATATACACATACATTATATATGTAGCATATATAATGCATGTATATATATGGGCTTCTTTTTTTAAAAAATGATTTATTTGTATCTATTTATATGAGCACGCTGTAGCTGTCTCCAGACACACCAGAAGAGGGCATCAGATCCCATTATAGATGGTTGTCAGCCACCATGTGGTTGCTGGGATTTGAACTCAGGACCTCTGGAAGAGCAGTCGGTGCTCTTAACGGCTGAGCCATCTCTCCAGCCCCTATATGTGAGCTTCTGACTGGAGAGATGGCTCGGCGGTTGAGAGCACTAACTGCTCTCTCCAGAGGACCCAGGTTTGCCTCTCAGCATCCACACGGAGGCTCACAAGTAGATGTAACTGCAGTTCTAGAGGGATCCGACACATTCTTCTGACTTCCATTGACACCAGGAATGAATGTGCTACGCAGACATACATCCCAGCCAAATACCTACATACATAAAATAATAATTTAAAAAATTAAAAATTGGGAACCGAAAAGAAAAAACCCAACTCGCTGATAAAGACGCTTTCTTTTTACTTTTATTAGAAATTAAAAAAAAACAAAACAAAACAAAAAACAAAATGAAGAAAGCAGCAAAAGCCCCTACAATGGGTGAGTATGCAAACCCGTGTGCCCGTTTATTTTCTGTTAGCCCCCCGCCCTCCACCCCCATGCCCTAGAGAAGAGTCAGGCAGGAAAGGAAGTTCAGATGGCCACACTGTTGGTTAGTTTATTAGGAATTCATCCTTTGCTTTTGAGGAAGCAACGTGGTATGAGTGGATGTGGTTACAGAGTACTTAGAATGCCTTCAGAGATGAAACCCTGTGGCAATAGTTACATATGCGCTGACTGAAAGTCGTTATAGTGACAAGGTACAAAAAATAACAAGCATGCAGCCCTTTATTTAGCTTTGCAAAGTCTCTGCTTACAGTTCCGTATGTTACATGGCTGTGTTATACAAATACGGTTACTTACAAAACCACCCTAACTGTGCAAACTTGTTGCTTTTTAAAAATGTGTGGAGAGTCCCATTTCTGCCCATCCCAATATAGACTCTTAAAGCATGCATAAAAATTAACTTTGGTGTGGGAAAACTACTCTATGTGCTGTCACATATAGAATTTTGATGTCTATTTATATTTGTATATTTACAAAAGTTCCGCAGTGTACAGAACCATACAGAAGTGTACATTTTAAAATCCACAATGCAATGGTTGCGGGTTACCAGGTCTAAGAAAACATAAAAAGGGTCAGACAGTGCAAAGGAAACAGCTACAGAATACTCCGATGTTTTGTCTTTAAAAAAAAAAAAAAGGAAGAAGAAAATGAAAAGAAAGCAAAGAGAAAGAAAATTAGCTGGCTTGCGCTAGCAAATTCTCATCAGACTTGATGGCAGTGCGGGAGTTTTGCTGAGTTTCTTTCTACGGCTGTAGAAGCTCATTGGCTTAGAGTCTAGCACGCTACTTTCAAATGTACAATGCTGTAGTATCAAAATGTTTTGGCAAAAAAGATTTTGAAAGGAACCATGACGTTTTGACAAAAATAGAAATCTGTAATAAAGCTAAATAACACTAAAATAAAAGAAAATATTGTAATATATGCTTTACAATTTATATAGTCACGCTTGTGTTTTTCTCTGCCTCTAGTCTCTGTAATGAAAAATAATTTTATACAAAACATACTAAAATTCTGGAATCATACATGTTTTACATGCATAGTACAGTCAACTTGTCTCACACATGTCTTCACTCTCATCATACTCTCTCTTTTTATAGCACATGCTTTCTTCATGTTATAGGTATCGAATCTAGACAGTAAACACTATGCAATTACAACAGTAACAGAGTAGAAAAATCAAGCTTTACTGCAACCTATCAACTCAGTATTTAGCACATACTCTGCATGAAATCTTGAACAATACAGTAATATGGTACATTCTCTTGTGAAAACAGCTGTTCCAGACTGCTAAAAATTAAAAACAAGAATGTAATTCCACCTTGTGCCTAATAGGATCTGGCCTTTAAGACGTTTCCTTTGCTGTGGACGGGGTGGCTTTGCTTGAACTTCCATTCTGTGCTTTGTAGCTGGTGAGGCTAGGAGTATGGATGGTCCTGATGCCCCGGGCACCTTGATTCAGGGAAGTGGGGGAGGCAGGGGAAGGAGGGGATGAGGAGGAAGAGGAAGTAGGGGCAGCTCGGCCATTGTGAGTCTGCAGTGCGAACGAAAGGTGATGGCCTTTACCTGCATGAGGCGGGCTCTGAAACTTTAAGGAGCCATTAGAGACAGAAGGGATGAGGGAAGCAGAGTGAGCGGGCCGTCCTGCTTGGGGGCTGAGAGGGGTAGAAGCAATCGATGGTTTAGTGGCAGGTGCATTGGGGAGGTTAGAGCTGTCCCCACCAGCGGAAGGCAGAGAACTGCTTTTCCCAGAGCTGGGAGAAAGGGCTGGAATCTTAGAAGCAGGTAAGGAGGGGGAAGTAGGCTTACAGTCCCCACCAGCTTTCTTAGCACTTCCATTAGCCTGCAAACAAAGATGGTGGGAGACACTCTGTCAGAAAGCCAGCAACATGATCAACCCACAGGGCCTGGCAACACAGCCCTTCTGAGCATCATTCAGTAAAAGAAAAACAATGTACAGTCTGAAGTCTGAGCTAAATTTTGTGCTTATCTGGACCGGGCTGAAACCACCCCATGCACATAGCACAGGAAGTACAGAAACAACAGAGAGCAAGGCAACAAAACATCATTCATTCCACAGCCCACCCCACTGCCAGCGGGCCATGCACGGGGATTGTTGTCGTCGGGGTGGGGAGTGTGAGTGTGGGAGAGTTAATGTGACCGAATGCAATGCAGTCAACAAAGATGTTAACAGTGATGACTTAAGAGTAGTCATCAGCGACAGGTTGGTCTGTCTCTGTTTCCCAAGAGGATGTGATGACACACTGCATTCCCCACAGAAGCCGCCACTGGCCTGGCACCATGTGTTAACAGTTAAAATCTGAAGTCACAAAGTAAAAGATGTTTTATTGTAAGCATGCAAGAGGGTGGTGAGAAGTTTAACACAGGTTCTTTTAGACTTTCTCCATGCCCCCAGATCCAGGATGTCTACACAAACAATCTCTCACAATGAAAACACAGTATTTGGTAGAAACTAAGTCAGCAGCTGGAGTCTTGACTGCAATAGTGTCCACCCAAAATTGGGTTTAAGGTAAAACTACCTGACGGTATTGGCGGGGATCCTGTAGTTTGGACTGCTTGCTGGCCTTATCCAGGCTTCCGGGTCTGTTTTTGGAAGTCATGGGCACTGGCATCCGGCTTGTCTGTGGGGTGGTGCTGCTGGAGCCCTGTGAGAGAACCAGTGAGAGGGGAGACAGAGAAGAAGGTAAGTGGATTGTTTCTGAGGCTGCCCTACTGTGTGCAGAGAAGGTCAAGTGAGAAGCTAGTGCCCTACATGCAGGACAGACCCAGGAAACACCAACTGGGTTAATCAGAGGAATCAAACAGAATCAACAGCTCACTACCGATCAATTGGATTTTAATGTGAGTACCAACAGAACACGGCTTGACTCAGCTTCTTTATACTGACCCGACACCAATCAGCAACAGAGGCACAAACAGAATTGATTAGCTGTTAGACACCTAGTTGCCGCTTTTTTTTTTTTTTTTTTTTTATGGAAGGCGACGGAGAAGGGAAAAGAGATGGGTACATGACTAATAGACAAAAAACAAAAACAAAAATAAAAACAAAAAAACAAAAAAAAAAATAACCAACCAACCAACCAAACAAACAAACAAAAAACAACCGCGAGCCACCTGAAGGGAAGCGATTAAATCACAAGACACCTTTTGCTACTGTGATTATGACAGGCTTAAGAAGCAGCTGCATCTCTCCATTCTCCATAGACCAAGATACCTTACGTGAAGCTGAAGATATGGACGTGGGGGGCTCTGGGGCAGGGGGTACTTCATCCAGAACTAGCAAGGACCGGGGAGAGACCTCTTGGGCTATGTGGGGCAGGCTTGCACCACAATCTCTGTTGGAAGAACATGGGGTATCAACTAGGGCCCTGGGGCTCATTTCACTGATTGTATTTTCAAGTTGCTTTATGGTCTGCTCCAGGCTGTCCAGGGTTCTGTAAGTATTTTTCCTAATTTCATCAGTCCTTGAAGTTGGAATTGTGCTCTCATGGCTGAGCTGCTCTTGCCTCCTAGCCATGGTTTTGAGGGCATCTTCAGGCTGGGACCTGGTGATTTCAAACCGCTTGGCTTCTTTGTGCTGTTTCAAAGTACCGTCCTCTTCCTCCTCCTCATAGACAACCACCTGCAGGGTTTTCTTTCCCGTTTTAGTGCCTGTGCGGATTGCCTGTGTAAGAGCAGCAAGCTGCTTTTTAGGGAATTTGAACTTAAACTTTTTCTTGGGACTTTCAAACTGGTCATCAGCCACGTCACACTTATTTCCTGAGTCTGGAGAATCAGCTGAGCTAAGCTTTCTCTGCTCCACTTTGTGAACTTCCTGAGCTCCTGGAGTCAGCGACTCTGCTGATCGGATTTGGGGCTGTGATGGTGTCTCTGCCTTTTGTCCCACCCCACCACTTCTCGAGGTGACCTGTTCGTGGGACATTTGGGAGGAGGTCCGGAGTCCAGCATCTCCGTTTTCATCCTCTTCCTCCTCCTCCTCCTCCTCTATCTTTTCCTCTGTCAACATCCGCTCTAGCTCCTCATCACATTCTTCAAAGATGGTCGAGAGTCTTTTATATGCAGATCGGATGTCCATAGGTTCATCAAAAATGATGATAACTGGTTTCTTGTCCAGGCACACAACTGGCTCTTCCCCGTCAGTCCCCTCTTGTTGAGAGGCTGTCTCTTTCCTTCCGTCAATATTAACTGTCTGTACATCTTGTCCCTTTTGGCTCACTATGTCATGGACCTCCCCACTGGACAGAACCTGGACAGCAGTTTTGGTGATCATAAAGGCGATGTTATCAATGGCTGTGTATTCCTCACTGGGAGAACTTGGAGTCGATTCTCCATCCTCGTTCATATTCACATTAGCGTGCCTACCCACCTTAGATCTCAGGACAACTTGGCCATAGTCTGCCATGAGAACATCTTGATCTTGTGTTTTGACATTGCGAACACCGAATTCTGCTGATCGCGTTGGGGGAGGGATGTGACTCTTATCTGCATTTTCTTGTCCTTGTTGGCCTATCTCTTTTGTCTTTCCAAAATTCAACTTCTGATTCTCAGTGTCAGGAATAGCACAGTGCAGTCCTGAGACCTTAGGTCCTTTGTTGATTTCACCTTCTAATGAGTTCAGGCCAGTGGAATTAAAGCTGACCTTAGGCACATTTTTCTGGGAATAATTTCTACTGTCTCTGAATAAGTTCTTATTGGGTGTGGTATTTTCTTCTGTGAAGGTGTCAGCTCTACATTCTGATCTTCTTGAGGTATCAGACATACTATCCACCGTGGCTCTTTCCCATTTGGGGGGGCCACTAGGTCTCAGAACCCCTGCAGTAACCTGAGAGGCAAAGTGGAGAAAGGAAACCATACACATTAATCCAGAAAGGCTTTGCAAGGGGCTGTGATTAAACTGAATGACACCAATTGGAACCCACATGTGGCAAACTCACCTTTTGAGATTCGACTTGGGGGCCATTTTCACATTCAACATCAGATTTTCGTACATCTTCATGGTAAAATTCCAAATTCTGGTAGAACAGTGTATGACATGTTACTCCACAAAACCACATGCCCCCCCCAAACTGGACTATAACTATCATTTAACTACGTTTCCAAACATTCGGATGGTCCAAGCACATGTGTCAGACACCAACCTGAAGCCTACAGTAGCTCTCTGTTTACCTGGAGCTGCTCTCATCTCCAGCCTCCAAGACTGCCCTGTGTTTTCCTAAGGCAAAAGTCTTCGTTAGCAGAAGATTGCAAGTGTCTCAAATTTTGTGGGCGAGCAGGTAAGAGAATAAATGGAAGCCATTAACAACTCTCTTTTCAACACCTGGCTGTCTCTGATCTTAACTCCAGGAAGCACACTGGAAGGCGAAGGGATTCTGATACACATCTGCCTCTTAACTATGTAGCTTTGAACAAATCCTTTATTTCTTGTCTCTATATCTCAGGTACTTGCCTACAAATTTATGAACAAGAGCATATTTTTAAAATGTCCCTTCCAATTCTTTTACTGAAATCAGCCCACAGGGAGTTCTGTTTGGGTTGTCGTACTCTGAGTTAAAGAGAGTTTTTCTTCTGTGGTCCAGTGACAGATTGAAAATGTCTTTGCATGTTCTCACCATGTCCAAATGACCTTCAAATTGGTAACAACCTTAATGATCACATCAAAATTTGCAGTGACAATGCTCCATAGTTTGCAGCCCTGCAGTCCTCAACAACAGGGACATGTCGTGACAAATGTGTCATGAGGTGATTCTGCATGCATGCATCTTAGTGTGTACTCAGACCTACCACATGTCTAGGCTGCCATTGCTTGTGGCCTCAGGATGCTCTTGACAGATTCAACAAACTAGCACACATAGCTGCTGCCTGTGTACACAGCCTACTGCACTACTTTACAGTGGACTTTTGGTTCTCACAGAACTCTAATGCTCCGATGAAAGTACAGAAAATTACACAAACCAGTGTCAGCTCTGATTATCCATATTCCATCAGGCAAGATAGGCAACTGTACTACTTTGATATATGAGCAGCAAAGTAGACCTGTTTAGACCACCACAGACCACCTCAGCACAACTATGTGATGCAGATAATTGATACCAGTTAGGATCTTATTGCATCACCACTGTAGATAGGGCCCATTGCTCACCAAAATATTATGCTGCACAGTACATGAGCATGAGTGTAATCTAAAAACAAAGCAAGCATCTGGTGGCCATGATGCCATAG
Organism: Montemys delectorum; assembly: GCA_019843815.1. Taxonomy (NCBI): domain Eukaryota; kingdom Metazoa; phylum Chordata; class Mammalia; order Rodentia; family Muridae; genus Montemys; species Montemys delectorum. The sequence goes on along the minus strand of JADRCD010197194.1, from coordinate 14,628 downwards.
GCTGGGTTTATTTTCTGCATTTTCTGATGCAGCTTTTATTCTCTATATTTTAAGGTGTCAAGATTTTTATAGGGGTCTCACTAAGATTTAGGACTTTAGGACTGAACAGCAGTGAGGATCCAGGTAATCAGAACATTTTACTTGAGGGCACAGTGTTCTAGACTGGTGTATGAGTAGCTCCAGGCCCTGCCCATCCCTAATACTAGGATACCTTCTCCTCTCGGGGTACCGCTGCTGACTCTTCTAGCTGCAGAACACCAAGAGGAAGTGCTGTCTGTCACAAGGAGAAATACAATCCCAGTGATGGCTGTTTGGTTAAAGCAATGACAATATCACAAAGCACAAAAACCCAGGCTGTGCCAAGGTTAACCCTGCTGCCCTGGTTTACAAGTGGAAGGAACAGTCACACATACTCAAGTAATAACACATAAATAACAAAGTCAGTGTCAACGACATGGAACACCATTAATCACAGTACAAGGCGCACTCAAGACCAGTCACCGCTGTTAGTTTGTTCGTCCCCCGTGAGGCTCCCCCAAGTAGGGGTTGCTGCAATAGAATGTAAATTCTTCTGTGGGATTTGAAATTCAGATTATAAAGCAACTAATGTAGCACACAAAAGACTTTAAGAAGGATGTTAAATGAGGATCCAGCCCAAGGTTTCAATTCCAAACGTGGGGTTAGTATAAATCACTAGAACCCAAGTAAAAGTTAACTCTTTGATTGCAAGGAAGGATTGGGCATGTCTGAACTCAAGACCCCTGCCAGGCCCATTTGCTGGAGGCTGGAGGGAGAGGTAAGGGTGGGGAGTGGGACTGGCATCTGTATTGGTTGGTTAGGGCCACATCATTGTCCATTGTTAAATATTTCCAGTCTTACTTGTATATTTAAATACAATCTAGCAGCAGAACTACTCCAGTAGAAAGTAAGTGAAATCCAGTTTAGATTTCACAGGGACAATTTTTTTTTTTTTTTTTTTAAATCACTGAGCTAGACAAAGGGAATAAATGCATCAAAGCGAGCACATTAAGTTCATGGAAATTTAGTCATAACTGCCCTGGAAATTGATAGTGATTTCTTAATCTTGGATGGCCACAACCAAGCCCCTTTAATATTGGCTCCATGCTGTGGATTATATAAATAGTCAGAGAAGCTTACTCCATCTACATGGGTAATAAACAGAAATTAGAGACACAGTCAGGAGAAAACTGTAGATGTGAAGTGCCAGGCTGGAGCTTCATAAGGGCAGGAGGAAAAACTACAGAAATGTTTAAGGTATGGAAGGGCAGATGAATAGGCCACACAGGTTAATAATGACAAAACTGGGGGATAAGTCTGATAGTTGCGGGTATTATGAAGTGCTTCATCTACTGAGTTTAATGATCCAGAATGATTACCTACCCTACAGACCAACCTACTGTTGAGCACTCAACAAAGACCCATAGCAACTTGCTTCCAATCAGTGGTACTGATGGTGTGAGCTTCAAACTGTGAGACAAGAGCCCCTTGCAACATCAGAGTCAACTCCAAAGTCTACAATAAGACATCGATCATCACAGGGAACCCTTGGGAGGTATGAATTCCCAGTCAGTGTTCTAGAATGGTCTAAATATAACATACCAGGCCCTGCCAGGGGCCTTCCACAAGTTAGTAGTAATAAGGCTATATAAGAAAATTTCACATACTGAACAAGTAACATGTTTCTGGGCTATTTCATAGGTTTAGTTTTTTCCATGAGACAGCTTTGTACATCATTGTCTACCAACTTTCCTGTGCATAAAGACACCCTGAGCCTGCTTAGAGTTTTATCTGTCTACTGGGGACAGGTTACTTCATACTAGGCTCTATGATGATGTGGACCAGAACTGAGCAGGTCCCCTAAAGGTTGGGTTAGGTTTGCCCTCTGCGGTCTGACGCATCTACCTTACTGAGCTGGCTTAGGTAATAGCTAAGGAATCAAGCGGAGCATTTGTTAGGCTACCTTGCAGGTTCTCTTTTATTTAAAATAAATGAGTGCCCTTGAGATCTGAAATGTAAGTCTCTAGTGAGAAATATTTGAACCAGAGTAGGTTAAACTCACTGCCCTTAACTAAGGTAAGATGGCTCTGAATTTCCAAATCCCAAATGCTCTAGACTCAGCTTTGAACTGAAGCTCTAACCCTGCCCTGAACGCCTCTCTGAAGTTACAAGTAAATTATTTTAGCATTAAAACTAGACTCACTATTTTGGAAGACAGACTTACAAAAATGACAGTAATTTGTAGGGATTCTGGTTTCCATACTTCAATGCGTATATTTCTGGAAGCCCAGGTATGTTTCTGGGCTTCCAGACTTTCATGGGATATGTTGAAAATAAATAGTTGTATTTACTTAGTTGTTATTTCTGGCTTTTGTTTGCTTGGTTTTGCATTGTTAATGCATTGGTCTAGAAACTCTAGGAAAGTATGCCTTCTTTATTTTGGGAAGCTGGTGTCTTGGCTTTTGCATATGCTGTTGTGTGCCACTCACAGGGAGGGATGTAGCACTCCCTCTGGAAAGGTGAGGCAGGTATTTCTAACCTCCCTCTAAGCCAGCATCTCCGTTAGTTTAAGAAGAAAAGGGAGAGTGTAACACAGAAAGGCCAAGGGCCAGAGGTCAAGTGCAAGAGTGCCAGCCATGTTAGTAGCAGAGCAGAGGTAGGGGCAGGGCTGTCTCACTGTGTGGTAAATGTATAGCTAACACGTGTTACCTTCTTCTCCTTAGGTGGGGCTGTGGCGCCTGCCCTAGTGTCTTTAAGGTGGCTGTCAGCTCGGGACTGCTCAGCATGACTGTTTGGATTTACATCCATAAAGGAACACTTCTGGAATGCCTAAGGAATTAAAATACCGAGGTTAACAGGGATTCAGCTGTATGGGGCAGAAAAGAGTCAGGAATCCAGAGACACAGGGTCCCCAGTCCTGGACTGACATGTAGAGTCCTGCTAGGATTCAGCCTCCTGAAATCCTGTATCCCACAGGGCCTCAAGCTGGCCCCAGGGTGAGCTCTCAGCAAAAGATTCCTTATAAAGATGAAATGGATAGAGCCCTTAAAAACTATTAATGTTCTTAGGATGGATGTGCAGTTCCATGACGGGCACATGCTTAGCAGGCCTGAAACTCTGGCCTCAATCCCTTGACCTTTTCATATTGGGAAATAGACACACAAATTAAGATGAAAAGACATCTTTATGTCCTTCGTTTCTTAGCGCCTTTATTGAAATGATGTATAAGGAAGAAAACTCACAAGACATTTTTAAATTTAAAAAGAACTAACGTACACCCGCTCGTTCTCTCAGTCACAGTCACAGGCCTCAGCCTGCTCTGTTGTTCATTTACAAGTTCATTTAGCACTACCAGGTCCTGAATGGCCAGGGAGCTGCTGAACTCTGGACATAACTGTGGGCCTAGCAGCTACAACAGGTGGACAGGGTCAGGGAGACTAGTTCTTAGATGAAGAGCAGAAGTATGGCTTCTGTATACCAGCTGATGGGGTTGGGGATGCCAGGAGAGTCCGCTGACACTGGGATAATGGAGGACACGTGGTCGCTCCATTGCTGCTGGGCACCAGCAGTCCTCAAAGGCTATCCAGCAAGCAGCCGACACAACCAACCACAAGTAAATAAGAATCTCTGGGCTGTAGAACATTTCTCCACACAAATGCTCCAGTAACTGTAATGTGCAGTTAGTACTAAAAAGCACTTATTGAAATGAATGATCTTAAATAACTGCCTAATAATCTTCTTATGTCAAATGTTGATATCTAGAAACAACTCAGTGGGCAGAAAGAATCTGTGACTTTGCCAAGTTGGACATTACAGCATCTGTCCTAATATCTGAACATAGCTGACAATAGGGTCCCTCCTCTGCCCTCAATGGTTGTCCCTCCGTTTTGGTCATCTTTGCCCTCCCTGCTGTATATGCCTTACAAAGTCAATCCTGGCTTGTCTTAGATATGTTTGGCTTATCTACAGGCCTGCCCATTGACACCTCCTTTGGCTATTAGATATTGGATTCCCCAGCCTGGAATTTCTTCTGATGCTTGGTCACTTGAATGCAGGACACTGTTTCATGAAAACTACCCTAATAGGGGCCTGCTGGACCCAAAGCAGGAATGTCAATGAAGCTGGAAAATTTTAGTTACTGTTATAAATAGCCACTAATCACAGAGTAAGAAGCCAGATACCAGGTATTCCACTCCTTGGAGAGGGATTGTCACAGGCATGGAAGATAAAAGACTCAATGCAGAGGAGGTCATCTCAAATGGTAGCTAGAAGCTTCTATAATAAATGTATGGTTTCTATTGGAGTGTTAAGATTGGAACATTCAAAAGTCTAATGGTTACAAACTATAAATCTGTTTTCTATCAATAAGTTTTTGACCATTTTAAGATCCTGTGGAGTGTGTTTAGTGGAGGGCTTGATCCAGGACAATCTGTGAATTTGGTGGAATATTCAAAGACTTCACTACTCAACAGAACACCCAGAAGTCTCATTTTCCTCATAAAATGTAAGAAGCTCAATTTTGGCAACTATTACCAGATGCCATGAAACCAGAGAAGACCAAGTATCACAAAACTGACATGGTTTAAAATTTTCTCCATGTTACGTGAAAGATTAGATTTACTGGGCTGCACCAAACCACATGGACACTGGTGAAAAGACAGAATGTTTTGGAGTCCCACAAAGGGTGCCGCCTCTGAAAAGCAAAAATGTCCCATAAAAAGTACAAGTCAAAAAAAAATCCAGAGTTTGGTCTAGGAATTATGTATATATCTAATGAGCTGAGTTCTCAGGACATGCTGTAGGGCAGAGTCACATTCATGGCAGGAATGTGGGATGCAATCCATACTCAGTCCTACTAGAGAGCTGTGTTGTCACTAAATATTAAAAAAATTTAATTAAAATATTCTCTAATAGGTCCAGGATAATGAGAGAGAGAGAGAGAGAGAGAGAGAGAGAGAGAGAGAGAGAGAGAG